>CM076583.1:64221906-64501326 GCA_034641835.2 Pinus albicaulis | reverse complement strand
TTTGTTGAAAATGGAAACAAGAAACAGTGAAGGAGGCTGTTGAAAATGCAACAAGATGATGGAGCTTAGTGAAATGAAGTCGCCTTCACTAAGTGGGCCTGCAGGCTATTTTTGGCGCAAAGTCTATTTTTAGACTATGTCTATTTTTCGACATATGGAGCATGGTCCAGGAGTTGCAGTATGTTATTCTTGGATGATTGGTCTAGTTGGAAAAAATAGATGGACCTCTATTTTTAGACATATAGGTCGAAGTCTATTTTTAGACTGCCTGTCTAAAAATAGGTCAGTCAAATATTATTAGCCCTTAATAATATTTGGACTCTAAACTTCAGTTTATTCTCTTGGAGCACTTCAGTTGGAGCTACGGATGTGGCCCATGCATCTGACAGAAGGAATTACACTATTCCTTGGGGTTTGGTGAGCTCATGCATGGTTGACTTCAGTTAGGACTTCAGTGGCAGAAGTTTGGTGGAGTTGATGAGACAGTTGGTGGAGTTGTGTTCGGTTTAACTTAGTTGAACTAGTTGAGATTAGTTTAACTAGCTAATCAACTGGTAATGAGTGGAGTGAATTAAATATTATTTAATTCATTAATTAGTAACTCATTATTCAACTCAAGAACACATCAGTTCACTACAGTGCATGGACAGTTCAGTGGAGACCAGTGAAAGAGGTAGATGAAAGGGTTGAGATAGCTATCAGTTGTGACATCAGTTGTGCATGAGATTTTCACCACACTTGGAGGAATTTCCCATGATGATTGCGCTGTCAAGCCAAGGAGATTCAAACCTTGGATCTCTCATTAGACCAGCCTTGATTGCGCAATAGAGGCAGGCAATTAGTGGATGAGTTTTGAACCTGTGACTTGTTCAAAACCAAGCTAGTTTGTGTGTAACTATTGGAGACAGTACTGAGTACTTGTGAGGAGTATTGTAATGAGATTGTTACATGTTTCTCTTCCATTTATAATATACTATAGCTGGGGGTTTTCAGCTATAATATTTCCCCATACATACTGTGTAATGTGTGTGATGTTTTGATGATCTTTTGATCGCATACCGCTTGTTTTATTTCCGCATGTGTGATGATCTGAGTAGAAGAGATTATGTGTTGCATATGAATTCGAATTAGTATGTGATCAGGATAATCTCGGTGGATAAATATTCATTATTCAGCAAATTTCTACATGGTATCAGAGCGAATCAATCATCGGGATCTATTGCAGTGATTACAATATTATTTCGGTAGACAGAGTCTGTAACGGGCCAGGTAGCCTCTGGATCCATCCTTTCTCTGAAAGGTGATATATCCAATAAATGCCCTTACAGTCGATCTCTGTGCTAGAAATAATTTGTTCTCACAGATCCAGAAGCAGTTGAGTTTTTGAGTTTGGAATTCGAATTTTGCAGCAGTTTGTTTTCTTGGTGCCGGAGTTGAAAATGTCTTTCAATGGTTTGCGACTCGAATATGCTCTTGAAGGCAGTTCGAATTATGTTGCATGGAAGGATCGCATGGAGGCAGTATTAGAAGATAATGGACTGAAGGAGTTCGTAGATACGGATGTCCAAAAGCCCACCGATCCTGTTGAAGTCGAAGCTTGGCAAAAGAAGATGGCGAAATGTCGAAGGATCCTGTTGGAGGGCGTCAAGGATCATATTGTATCCAGCCTGCATGGAAAGGCTTCTCCATATTTAATGTGGAAAGCTTTGACGGATCTATTCCAGAGTAAGAGCGACCAAAGGAAGCTGACGCTCAAAGATAAGCTCAGGAACATCAAGATGGAGAAAGGCGACAGTATCGCCAAATACCTCACGAAGTTCACTCAATGCAGAGATGAGCTGGGAAGTGTGGGGGTGACTGTCGAAGATGAGGACATGGTAGACCTGGCTCTCCTTGGTCTTCCGAAGGCTTGGCATTCATATCAAGATAGTGTCAATGGTTGGGAGAAGTTTCCGGGATGGGAGCGCCTTTGGGCGGATCTCATGTAGGAGGAGATAAGGAGGACTACAAGGGACGGATCTTCATCAAAGGTATCTGATGAAGAAAATTGCGCTTTGGCTGCCAAAGCAAAGAAGGGGAAGAGAAAGAAGGCTTCTCAGTCTGGTGTGAAAGGCAAGAAGCAAGACATGTCCAAGGTGAAGTGTTTTCACTGTCACCAACATGGACACTATGCCACAAATTGTCCGCAGAAGAAGAAAAATAAGAAGGCTGCGGGATCTGCAGCGGGAGAGGCATTGGCTTCTAAATTCAAACTAGATTTTTCACTGATCGCATGCTTGGTTTCAAGTGTGGCAGGATCAGTTTGGTTCTTGGATAGTGGTGCGTCATTTCACATGACCGGAGATCGAGATCTGTTTTCAGATCTGGAGGAAAAAGATCTTGGAGTGCACATCGAGATGGGCGATGATGGTAGATACAGTGCGACTGGTATCGGTACCATTTTCTTTGAGAGGGAGTCTGGTAAACCTTTAATATTGAAGGAAGTTTTGCATGTTCTAGGATTGATGAAGAACTTGATCTCCGTGGCGATGTTGGAAGACAAGGGGTATGATGTGGTCTTCAGTGAAGGAAAAGCCTTCCTGCGCAGTAAGACTACTGGTGAGACCCGGAAGATAGGGTTCGAGTCAGTTAGAACCTTATCGCCAGGCAGATGGTCAGGTAACAATGGCATGCAAGTAAGCAGAAGCAGGAGCTCTCCGGGGATGATGAGGAAACCTGTAATTTGAGATTTCAGCCATCTTCACCATGGAGCTTTGAAGATTCTGCAGCAGATTTCTACTGGACTTCCTAAGGGCACCCTTGCGCAGTCAGATCAGTGCAAGGGTTGTACTTTAGGGAAGTATGTGAAAGCCACCTTTCACGAGAAGGATAGTCGCGCCACGACGATCCTTGAGAGAGTTCACACAGACGTGTGTGGTCCTTTCTCTGTAGCTTCGATAGCAAAGCACAAGTACTATGTGATCTTTGTTGATGATTTCTCTCGGAAGTGCTGGATCTTCTTCATGCAGAAGAAGAGCGAGACATTTTCAAAGTTCTGTGAATTCAAGGCACTGGTAGAGAAGGAATCGGGAAGCATGTGAAGGCTCTTAGGAGCGACAATGGTGGTGAATTCATCTTGATGAATTCAAGGAGTTCTGCAGCGCAGAAGGGATTCGGAGAGAGCTCATCGCACCCCATAACCCACAGCAGAACGGGGTGGCTGAGCGGAAGAACAGAACGATCGTGGGTGCTGCACGGGCGATGTTGCATGATCAGGGCCTACCCCTTCACTTGTGGGCTGAGGCATGCAATACAGCGGTGTATGTGCAGAACCGTTGTCCTCACAAGGTTCTTGGCATGAGTACACCAGAGGAGGCTTATTCTGGCAAGAGGCCTGATATTTCCCATTTGCGGATTTTCGGATCTCCTGTCTACATGCATGTGACGAGGGATGCGAGAAGGAAGCTGGATCCAACTGCTGAAGTTGGAATATTTGTGGGGTACACTGATACACCTCACAACTATCGGGTGTATGTGCCAGACAGTCGCAAGACTGTTGTGCGACGGGATATAAAATTTCAGGAGGAGAAAGCCATGCGGTGTTCGCTTGAGAGGGAGCTACACTTGCATGCAGATGAGGAGCTGTTAGTTCCTAAGGAGGAGCTTCCGGATGTGGATCAGCCACAAGAGGAGGTTCGGGAGGTGGAAGAAACCACCCAGGCAGCGCCAACCATCAGAGGGCGCATGCGCACTACAGAAGCTGAGCGACTGGCTCGGGATGCAGAGAAGGTTGTAGGACCACCTACAGCACAGCGCAGACAGAGACAGTCACCGGATCGGTACACTGGATACATGGCTATTGTGAGTCAATGTGTTGTGACGGAGCCATCCTCTTTTGAGGAAGTTGTGGAGGAACCCGCATGGGTATATGCCATGATCGAAGAATATGATTCAATCGTCAGAAATAGTGCATGGGAGATTGTCCCAAGACCGGAGGGGAAATCAGTGGTGGGTTCGCGATGGATCTACAAAGTGAAGCAGGCGGCTGACGGGAGTGTGGAGAAGCACAAGGCGAGATTTTTCGCCCGTGGATTCTCACAGATCGAGGGGATCGATTATGAGGAGACTTTTGCACCTGTCGCAAGGTACTCTTCCATACGGACGATCCTTGCTCTCTAAGCGCAAATGGGATGGCACATCCATCGGATGGATGTGAAGACTGCGTTCCTCAATGGAGTTATTGAGGAGGAGGTGTACATAGGCTGACACAGAAAGGTTTGAGATCTTCGACGGTGGTCGCATGTGTGGCGACTCAAGAAGGCTTCTTTGTCTGGTGAAGCAAGCACCTCGTGCTTGGTACACCGCAGTTAACCAGACATTTCACCAAGGCCAGATTTGCGGCATTTTCCAAGAGTGAGCCAGATCTAGCACAGCCAGGATTGTGGTGGAGGGAAGGCTGCTGATCATTATGCGTATGTAGATGATCGGATTTTGACGGGTGATGGTGGTGATACTTTCATTTAAAGGAGGACCTTGCTAGAGAGTTAAAGAGATGAAGGACTTGGGCCTCCTTCATTATTTCCTGGGATTGGAGATTTGGCAGCACAGTGGAGGGCTGTTTGTTTCTCAGGGCAAGTATGCCCGGGAGATTCTGGAGAGGTTCAACATGCATGGCTGCAAGCCTGTTGACACTCCTCTTCCTGGTGGTTGGAGGAAGGAGGATGCTACTTCAGCGGAGGTAGTGGATGCCACTATCTATCGACAGTTGGTGGGGTCGCTTATGTATCTGGTCAATACACGACCCAATATATGTTATGCTGTTAACCAGCTTTCGCAAGCTATGGTTAAGCCTACCAAGCTCTTTTGGAAGGCAGGCAAGCATGTATTGCGTTATCTTAGTGGCACATCGGGATATGGTCTCTGGTACATACAAGAGGATGGAGCGAAGCTTTCTGGCTTCACTGATGCAGATTGGGCAGGGAGCCCAACGGACTGGAAGAGCACATCTGGAGGAGTTTTCAGCATTGGGTCAACAGCAGTTTCCTGGTACAGCAGGAAGCAAAGATCCGTGGCACTCAGTTCAGCAGAGGCCGAGTACATGGCAGCAAGCTTGGCTGCATGCGAGGCTATTTGGATGAGGAAGATTCTCGTTGGATTGTTCGGGTTGCATTTGGAGCCTACAGTGATTTATTGTGATAACCAAAGTTGCATTAAACTCTCGGCTAATCCAGTATTTCATGATAGATCCAAACACATCGACATCAGGTACCATCATATCAGAGATTGTGTTTAGCGGAGAATCATGATGCTTTCATATGTTCCCACGGAGGATCAGGATGCCGACATCCTGACGAAGGCGCTCACCAGGAGCAAGTTCGAATTCCACAGAGGCAGGATAGGGTTGCAGATAATCCATATCTTGCTGAGAGGGAGTGTTGAAAATGCAGCAAGATGATGGAGCTTAGTGAAATGAAGTCGCCTTCACTAAGTGGGCCCGCAGGCAAATTTTTGCGCAAAGTCTATTTTTAGACTATGTCTATTTTTAGACATATGGAGCATGGTCCAGGGGTTGCAGTATGTTATTCTTGGAGTATTGGTCATGTTGGTAAAAATAAATGGACCTCTATTTTTAGACATATAGGTCGAAGTCTATTTTTAGACTACCTATCCTAAAAATAGAAAAGTCAAATATTATTTACCCTTAATAATATTTGGACTCTAAACTTCAGTTTACTCTCTTGGAGCACTTCAGTTCAAGCTACAGAAGTGGATCATGCATCTGACAGAGGAATTACGCTATTCCTAGGGGTTTGGTGAGCTCATGCATGGTTGACTTCAGTTAGGACTTCAGTGGCAGAAGTTTGGTGGAGTTGATGAGACAGTTGGTGGAGTTGTGTTCGGTTTAACTTAGTCGAACTAGTTGAGATTAGTTTAACTAGCTAATCAACTAGTAATGAGTGGAGTGAATTAAATATTATTTAATTCATTAATTAGTAACTCATTATTCAACTCAAGAACACATCAGTTCACTACAGTGCATGGACATTTCAGTGGAGACCAGTGGAAGAGATAGATGAAAGGGTGAGTACAGCTATCAGTTGTGACATCAGTTGTGCATGAGATTTGCACCACACTTGGAGGAAATTTCCCATGATGATTGCGCTGTCAAGCCAAGGATATTCGAACCTTGGATCTCTATTTAGACAGGCCATGATTGCGCAATAGAGGCAGGCAATTAGTGGATGTGTTTTGAACCTGTGACTTGTTCAAAACCAAGCTAGTTTGTGTGTAACTTCATGAGATAGTACTGAGTACTTGTGAGGAGTATTGTGCTATGTACTATTACATGTTCTCTGCATTATAATATACAGAATAGCTGAGGGGTTTTCAGCTATAAGCTTTCCCCATACATACTGTGTAATGTGTGTGATATTTTGATGATCTTTTGATCGCATACCGCTTGTTTTATTTCCGCATGTGTGATGATCTGAGTGGAAGAGATTATGTGTTGCATATGAATTCAAATTGATATGTGATCAGGATAATCTCGGTGGATAAATCTTCTTTATTCAGCAAATTTCCACAAGATGCATGTAGATAATAATAGTAAATACTTGATTTCATGTGAGATCATTGATTGTGAATTAATTAATATTTAATTCACTTGATCTCTCACTAGTGTATATAATAGTTACAACTAGCACAACTGAGTCTAACTCACTTAACTGAGTTAAACAATTTACAACCTGCATTAACTAATGCACCATTGCACTTCGAACTATGTTACAACTAGAATTACTCTGCATGCCTAACCAACTACCCTGAACTCAAAATTCATGATTTAATTGAGTTTATCACACTCATTTAACTATTAAAAGTTATTTTGAGATTAGATTACATTTTATGTCCATATTAATTAAGGGATAACTAAAATAGACATGCACCAAATTTAACCCACACTAGTGTAGGTGCTGCTAAGACCTATGGTCCCACACTAGTGTAGGTGCTTCTTGAACCTTCTGGTCCCACACTAGCATGGGTGCTGAAATCTCTTGTTGAACTTAAACACAATGTACACCTCTTCCTCAATCACTCCATTGAGGAAAGATGTCTTTACACCCATATGATGTATCTGCCATCCCATATGTGCTGAAAGTGCAAGGATAGGTATGATGGATGAGTACCTTGTAACTGGAGCAAAGGTCTCCTTATAATCAATTCCCTCCACCTAAGAGAACCCTCTAGCACCTTCGCCTTGTATATCCACCTAGATCCTACAACTAACTTGCCCACTAGTCTTGGGAAAACTTCCCATGCATTGTCTCTTATAATGGAGTCATACTCCTCAACCATGGCATCAACCCAAACTGGTTGCTTCACTACTTCCTCGAACGAGGATGGCTCAATCTCTACACTCTTTCTCATAAGAGCCATGTAGCCAATGTATCTATCTGGGGACCTTCTCTTCCTACATTGTGATGTGGGTGCTCCCAAATTCTCTCTAGCATCAATCACCAACCTGTCAGCCTCTCTTGTGTGCTTCCTTCCATCTTTGCATGTGTCTGCATGATTGGGTGCTTCCACTCTCTGTTCCTTTGCTTGTGGTTGCTGCACATCTTGAGGTTTTTGTTTTGGAGCTAATAACTACTCAACTGAATGCAACTGAAGCTCCCTCTCAAGGGAAATTTGCATGGCCTTCTCTTCATCAAACTTCACATCTCTTCTGATCACTATCATCCTATGAGATGGCAAGTACACCTGATAGTTGTGAGGTGTATCATTGTACCCCACAAATATTCCCATCTCGGTTGTTGGCTCTAGATTTTTCCTGGCATCTTTGGTTACATGAAAATAAACTGATGAACCAAAATTTTTAAAGTGAACCATATATGTTTTCTTACCTGAAAAATATTCCTCTCGTGTACTCATCCCAAGAATTTGATGAGGAATTCTGTTTAGCACAAGTAATTTTGTGTTTCATGCTTCAACTCACAAGTGCAATGGTAGGCCCTGATCATTCAACATCGCTCGTGCTGATCCCACAATAGTTATGTTCTCCCTTTATGCAACCCCATTCTATCGGGGGTTATGAGGTGCTATAAATTCCCATCAAATTCCTTCTGAAGCACATAATTTCTTGAATTCATTTGAGACATATTCTGCACCATTGTCGCTCCTGAGAGCTTCACCTTCATCCCAGTATATTTTCGGAAAAGTGATTTGAACTCAAAAAATTTAGGGAACATTTGATATTTCTTCTGCATGAAGAATATCCAACACTTGTGTGAGAAATCATCTACAAAAATCACATAATACCTGTGTTTTGTTGTGGAGGTTCTCGAGAATGGTCCACAGTACACATCTGAGTGAACTCTTTCAAGGATCACCTTTGCTCGAATATCCTTATCATGAAAGGTGGATTTAGTGTACTTACCCAATCTACAACCTTTGCATGTATCTCACTACTCAAGTGCACTCTTGGGAAGTCCTGTAGAAATCTGATGCAAGATCTTCAAAGCGCCATGGTGTAGATGGCCTAATATTCTATGTCATAACTCACTGATGTCTTGGCTATGCACCTTGTATGCTTTCATGCTCAAGGAAGCACATTATTCTACATCTAATTTGTAGAGTTTATTTACCTGAACCCCAATCTTCTTCATCTGTACCGCCACTTTGTGATGAAGGAACTCCTTTCCTTTGCTAAATATCACATCATAGCCACAATATTCTAACATAGCAACTAAAAATAAATTCTTCTTTAAACCATGATATGTTTTAATGTGGGAGTAGTTCCAGAATCCCTCTGAAAGGTAATAATACTTATTCTGGTCGTACTATACCTCCCTTCATCTCCCATCTCGATGTGCATATGGATATCCTTCTCCTCCAATTTGCTGAATAATTCTTTGTTGTCGATCATATGGAATGAAGCTCCAATATCCAAGTACCACATATAACACATCACCGATGACACCATGCATGCGATGAGAGTGAAATCAAACTCAAATTGTGACACAAGTGCTTCACCTGCCACTCCTCCTGAGGGCTTCTTTTCGGCCTTCTTATGTGGACACTTTGTTGCATAGTGTCCTAGCTCATGACAATGAAAAAATTTAGTCTTTGAGAAGTCCTTCTTTCCTGCCTGATCCAGGTGGATATTGGTGGCCACCCACCTATTCCACTTGGACTCCCACCATCGTTTCTTTCAGTTTTGGAGTTTCCTTAATTGTAGCACAATTTACTATTTTTGGCAGTTTTTCAGTTCCTGAACTTCCAGTGCCGTTTTGAGGCCCTAAACAACATTTTTTGGTAAAACCAAGGCCAAAATGGGTATTAGATTAATGTTTCCCACTCGAAATTTGTATTCCTCAGATAGATATTACTAACGAAGTATTGTGCGCGTCAAACAAAGATCACGTGCTAAAGTTATGTCCCTGGAAAGTTGATGTACTAATTTACCCAAACATGGCCCATAATTTTTGCACTTCATCTCCTAGGGTTAGGTTTTTGGATGTTTAGGGTTTTCCATTGTTTCTCAATAATACATAGGTGTTCGAGTCTCATTGTAACAAATTTAAGAGGCATGTAGCCGCCCCATCTCTTCTTAGAGATAAGCTACAATCGCCCAAGCTACTTTATTTCCATTCTATATGTAAGCATATTTGTTGAAATTTGCAACAAGAAATAATGAAATGGGCATCCAGAAACAAACTCCATAAAATGGAATCCATAAATGGTTACCATGGAGGATTTTTATTTAATTATTTCTTAATTAAATTAGAAGAAATATGTGTCAAATTGATTTATCCTTTAAATAGATTGGACAATAAATTGTAGTCTTATCTCATAATCACTTGTAATAGTTAACTAAGTGTGATAGACTTAGTCAGCTCATGAAATTCGAGTTGAGGGTGGTTGGTGAGGCATGTATAGTGATTCTGTTTATTTTAGAGTCCAAGTTGCAGTCAGTGTATTAGTTTAATGAATGAGAAATCATTTAACTCAATTAAGTGAGTTAAAGTCAGTCTAACTAGTTGTAATTAATTGTTGCACTAGTGAGAGGTCAAGTGAATTAAATCAGATTTAATTCACATGCAGTGATATTTCAAGTGACTGATGATTTACTATTAATAGCTGCATGCATGTCAGTTCTGATGAAGACCCAGTTGAGACAGAGGTTAAAGGGAAGTTATCTATCAGTTGTATTTATAGAAAATTGCCCCGACGCAATTATATACACTATAGGATGCCCATGATGTATTGCACAGTCAAGGAAGGGTAATTGTAATAAATAATAGGGATTAATTGCCTATGGATTGCGTGAGCAAGGAAGGCTGAAGACAGGCTGAGAATTGGTTAAGTGTTGGACCAATTTTGTCTAGATCCGTGTGAGATAGTTAGGAGAGTGCAATAGACTCTTGTGAGAAGAGTGCATTGTATTATTTCATGATTCCTCGGTTCATTATATAATAGAGATAGAGGGGTTTTGAGCATCAAGCTCTCCCCAGGAAAAATATATGTGTTGTGGATTGCTTTTCTTCTTTCTTTTACTTGGTGTGATTGTGGGTTTGTGTTTATTTCCGCAATTAATTTGTAGAAGGATTCAATATATTTCTTTAGCATATCGCATGATTAGATTGAATCCATTGGTATACATATTATTTGTATAATTTCTACAATATTTCAGTCTTTGATATTAATGAAATGAAGTTATATTTATATTGCGTCTTTGTGTCCATGTTTATATTTTTATTCTATTGCATTCTTGCATAAATTTGGATCAATTCCTGACCAAAATATGATTTGGAATGGAACATATTACCTTTCCCTTTCTTTGCCTTTCCGTCCAAGGCACAATTCTCCTCATCATTAGTATTTGATGAGGATCCATCTCTGGTACTCCACCGAATCTCTCCATGTATCGAGTTAGACCACAATCGCTCCCACTCTAGTAATTTCTCCCTCCCATTCACCGAATCCTGGTAGTTGTGCCAGCTCTTGGGAAGGCCTAGAAGTGTTAGGCTCGCCAGATCATCCTTGATAACTATAATACCAACACTTCCAAGCTCATCTCGGCATTGAGTGAACTTCGTCAAGTATTTTGGTATTGTGTCGCCCTTCTCCATCTTGATTTTTCTGAGCTAGTCCTTCAGCGCCAGCTTCCTATGGTCGTTGTTGTTCTGAAACAAATTTGTTAAGGCCTTCCACATAGCATACTGAGTTTCCTTTCAATGGATGTTCGAGACAATATGATCTCGAACTCCTTCTAAAATAATCCTTCTCGCCTTTTCCACATTCTTCTTCCATGCATCAAGATTTTGAGCACATGTTACTACAGGTCTGGGAATATCATTGTCTATGAACTCCTTCAACCCGTTGTCTTCCAACACTAATTCCATCATGTCCTTGCAAGTTATGTAATTCAAACTACCCTCAAGGGTATATTCAAGTCTCAATCCGTGGAAAGACATCTTGATCCTACTGCTGGTCCTGAAGAGTAGATCTACAAATTCGATTCACATATTCAAAACAATTTCGTATTCTTCTCTTCTATAGTGATTCCTGCTCTAATACCATGTAGAAAATCCACATAGATTCAACTGATCTTTGAATATGCTAAAACAAAATATTTGAATCTATTCTATAAATTGCGGAAACCAATTACAATCACATAATCATATGAACAAGAAAGAGAAAGAATTTGAATCGCAGAACATAAAGAATTATTTGGGGAAAACCTCAGCTAAAAACCCCACTATCTGTATATTACTTAAGTCAAAGAATATGAAACAATACAATGCTTCTCTCTGGCTTGAGAGCTCTCTGCATTATCTATGTCTATCTCACACTATCCTAGGCTGGCTTGGTTCAATACTTAACCAATTTCTTGCCTTTGGATGCTGTGCCTTTCTTGCACAATCCTTAGGGAAATTCAACCCCTATTAATTAGGAAATTCCCAATTAGTGATTGCGCAATACATATAAGGCCTTTTGTTGACTCCATGCATCACCTATACAATTTTTAATTATACAACTGGTAATACACTTCCCTCTAACTCCAATCTCAACTAGAACTTCTTCAGAACTTGCATGCATCATATATTTATAGCAAATTATCAGTTATCTAATTGATCACTACATGTGAATTAAATCAAATTTAATTCACTGAGCCTCTCACTAATTCATCCATAAGTTAGAACTAGTTAAACTTATTTGAACTCAAATAATTAAGTTAAACAATTACAACTCAAAATAAACTATAGCTGGACCCCCTAAGACTTAGAGAGAAGTCTACATGCCTCTAGTTTGACCCTCAATTCGAATTGACTGAGCTAACTAGTTAACTGGTACAAGTTGTCATGTGATGTAAAATTACAATTTCCTTCTAATGTAATTAAGTGAAAATTAAATTAGAAGCCTCTTCTTGTTGACATTTTCAACATGAATATGATGAGGAACCAGACATCAACCTCGACGAGTTTACCTCCCACGACCTTTCAAATCTTGCCATGTTGTTGCTGCCAGAACAAATTTGAATATGTTACCCAAAATATATAACCAAGAGACCACAGGTATAAATTCCATTGCACAACATGTTGGATTTTCAATAACTATATAAAACTTTGATAAGAGTGAGACTTAGGTTCGAATAACCATAAGGTATTATTCTAGTTACACTGTTAACATTGCCATTATATAATAGTAATATATCTATTCCTTTTTACTTTCCTTATATAATAATATATCTATATTATAGTTAATTTAAAGATTAAATATATTATTATTTAATTATTTATTAAATAAAACAATTTAACTTATATATATTAAAAAACTTATTATTTCAAACACTGAACAATCATAAAAATATGACCCAAAGGTTCAATATAGTTGAACTTTGACAACTTAAATATCTCAGAATCACAATTTAGTTATTTTCTCAAAACTCATATAAACTAGCCAATTTTTTTTTTTTTTTCCCTGAATTAAGAAACAAAATTACTCTCCATTTTCAGCCACATGTCTTTTGGTATATCTTAACACTCATGCAAAACATTATTTAACCTACCAACATATCTACAAAGTGGGACCCAATCCATGAGGCCAACTACTCCATGGAATTTTGGTTCATCTGCTATACGTAATTAATGATGTACGTGGTGTTCATCAGCTATACGTCATTAATGGTCTACATGGTGCTCACTATAGGCTTATTTATCTGTTATATGTAACTAATGATCTACATGATTAATGGTCTACATGGTGCTCACTATAGTTGTATTTATCTGCTATATGTAATTAATTATCTACATGGTGTTCATCAGCTATACGTCATTAATGATCTACATGGTGCTCACTATAACCTTACGTATGTAAACAATTTTATACAACATAGTTTAATTAGATTTTGCCTTCCCCCTCTTTTCTAGGTTGCCTTTTTTAAGGATTTACTAAGGAATGTTGTAAAATGTAAATGTTTAAGAGTTTTTTAAATTTATAAAAATTAAATATATAGTTAATCAAATAATAATAATATTATAAAAATAATTACATTTTTATTAAAAAAAACTATCTCGAAATTTCTATTGAAAAACAAAAACATCTAATATAACTAAATATGATAATGTGAAGGATCTTATTACCTGCTCACGTACAACACCATCCACGTACGGTTAATGATCTCCTTACATACCCATGTAATGCGGCATTCTTAATGGTCTATCAAGTCTCAATAATTAATGGATTTTTTTAAGTAGAAATCCAGAAGAAGCCGTTCAAAAGGCAAATCCCCTTTTGCACTTTCCACTGCGTAATTGTAGGGCGAATGGACATACGTTGAGAAGTCTTCCAATTTCGATGACTTTGTCTTATGTCTGCGGCAGCGACCAGTCTGATAATGGTTCTAAATCCCGAAGGTTACGGTTATACCAGTCACCCGTAACTGCCCGCTAATTTGGGAGGCAATTGTTGATTTAAGAATGTCAAAAGTTTAAACATCATTTCCAGAGTTGACAATGAGACGTTACGCCAACCAGCTGAGCATTGATGGTGGATGGGTTCATAGAGTCAAATACTGCTTACTACTACTACTACCAGACGTAGAAGTGACAGACACTTACCTACAAAATGTCATTGTGAACTAACGAACTCATTTTAGGCAGTTGAGGTTTTTTTTCCTTTCCGCGTCAATAGGTAGAAGAAGTTACCATAGTGATGGGAAAAGATGACCAAACTGATCTACAATGAACTCTGATGCTTTCCTAGGGATTGGTAGGCACTAGTAGATTGACATAGGAATACTGTATACTGTACTTCCATCAATGCCCAAGTCTTTTCTGTCTATAAAAAGGAAGGGTTGCCATACCGATGGAGCATCAAAGAGAGAGAGCAGAGCAGATGCAATTATCATTTGTGTCGGCCACGCTCTCCGGTCTCTTGCAATAATGCTCGCTTTTTCTTCTCGGTCTCATATTTTCGATTGCATTTCATGTCTTGCGAGAGTTTAGAGCTGCAACATCGCATTTTCTGTTAACACACGATCTTCAATTTTTATTCACTTTTAAAGATCTGGTAGTAGATTTGTAAGTAGTGAGTAATGGCTATTAAGATAAAGAATCAGAGTATTTTGAGCTGCATGCTCTTCATCGGAATCCTTTGTATCCATGGAGGGACGGCAGCAAAGTTATTTCGACCTCTGCTTCCTCAAAATTCAACAGAAGCAGAGACTCATGCCAATGTCAATAATACTGCCCTGGAAGAAGATCCAGAAAGCGTAGTAGAAATGGTACAAAGGTAAATTCAACGATTAACTATATTGGGTTTGTTATAATATGTTAATGTTTGAGAGTGAATTTTGTATTGTTTCTGCGATTCCAGAAGCATTGACAACAGCACAAGAAAGCGGGAGCTGGCCTTTCTGTCATGCGGTACTGGTAATCCCATTGATGATTGCTGGCGTTGCGACCCCAACTGGGAGAGCAACAGACAACGCCTGGCAGACTGCGGCATTGGATTCGGCAGGAATGCTCTTGGAGGTAAAAATGGGAGGTTTTATCTGGTCACCGATCCCAACGATTATGATGCTGTGAATCCAAGACCCGGCACTCTGCGTCACGCCGTGATTCAGACAGAGCCTCTCTGGATCATCTTCGAGAGAGATATGGTCATCCAGCTGAAGGAGGAGCTGATCATGAACAGTTTCAAGACAATTGATGGAAGGGGTGTGAATGTCCACATTGCAAACGGGCCCTGTATCACCGTTCAGTATGTCACTAACATCATCATCCATGGAATTCACGTTCATGATTGTAAGCCTGCAGGAAACGCCATGGTGAGGGACTCTCCCACGCATTATGGGTGGAGAACTATCTGCGATGGAGATGGGATCTCCATATTTGGAGGAAGTCACATTTGGGTGGACCATGTCTCCTTGTCCAACTGTGCTGATGGTCTCATCGATGCCATCATGGGATCCACTGCAATTACCATCTCAAACAGTTATTTCACTCACCACAACGAGGTACTTACTCACATGGAGTAATTTTTAGCACACCTCTCTGTTTTCCGCCAAAATTTATGAAACAACGTTAATATTTCTCTGCTTTTGTGTTGAGCGTTGCAGGTGATGTTGTTGGGTCATAGTGATAGCTACACTCCGGACGTGAATATGCGGGTGACGATTGCATACAACCATTTTGGAGAAGGTCTTGTGCAGCGAATGCCAAGGTAAATAAATAAATAAATAAGTACAACATTCCATTCCCTCCAATATTACAGTACACCGTGGAAGTTGTATTGCCAAGAAATGAATGAATTTATATATATGTGTAAATGCAGATGCAGGCATGGATACTTCCATGTGGTGAACAATGATTACACTCACTGGGAAATGTATGCGATTGGGGGGAGTGCAAACCCCACAATAAACAGTCAAGGGAATAGATTCATGGCACCCGCAAATCCTTTTGCGAAAGAGGTAACAAAGCGGGTATCCGGGAACGTGGCTGAATGGAAGAGTTGGAACTGGAGATCGAACGGAGATCTGTTGCTGAATGGCGCATATTTCACGCCATCGGGAGCAGGGGCGTCTTCGGCATATGTAAAAGCAGCGAGCCTGCCAGCGTGGCCTTCCAGCCTTGTCGGACCGCTCACCCAAAATGCGGGCGTACTGTTCTGCAGGAAAGGAGTGCGCTGCTAACTCACCAAGGTCGAGTTCAATTGACAAGTAATTATTCCGGGAATGAAGTATTTCTGGACTTTTCAAAATTTCTGATGTATGTTATAGATAGATGATAATCGACTCCATCTCGAAATGCAGTGGAGGCGTAGAAGTTTTATTTTTATTTTGCGGTGGTAGGTTGGATGTGATCGGCACTTTCTGTAATCATGTTGTGCTGAAACCCATTTTTTCCTATTTTCTCACCACCTGCCTCTGTAATTGGTGCTATGCCCACCTTTCTCAAAGCTGTAATAAATTTCCTTGGATCGTAATGTGCACGTCTCGTGGATAAAAACCAAAATTCGAAAGCTGTAATAAATTTCTTTGGATCGTAATGTGCACGTCTCGTGGATAAAGACCAAATTTTGCAACTTAAATTAAACACTATATCCTAATCTCAACAATGTACAAAAGAAAACATGTTAAAGTGGTGTAATAATGGTGGTCAGCTCAGTGGGGACGGTGACATTTGTTTTGGTTCTTTCTGCCCCATGTTACTTCTAGAAATCATTCGATGGCTTCCTTATAAAACATAAATTTGTAGCCTCTTATAATTGGTATCCAATTCTCTACGACTGCATTTTCCATCCCTATTGGCATTTTAGTTGGTTCGGATGGTTTTTTTTAACTTTTTATGTTTTAATGGTTTAGGTTTTTAATATTAATGGAATGTTATATATAGAGTTTTAATGGGTTTAATAGTTAAGAGTATGTGTTTTTTTAATAAAAATCTTAGAAAAAATATAATATATATACTTTACTAAGTTTAATAGTCAAATTTCTGAACCTATATAAATCTCTTGTCTCTTAAACAATAAAAACTTATACAACACTTTGACCTTAAAATTAGATAATATTAATAATAATATATATATTCTCAAAAAAAAATTATATCATTTCTATTCACAAATAAAATATATTTACATATACTTATAACATTCACATCTAATAACTTTATAACCCTCAATTTTTTGTTCATTATATACATAATAATTCATCATTTTGCTGTAAAAATCCATCACTAAAACATAGCTATACAAAATTTGCATATATCAAGCCATCACTAAAACATAGCTATACAAATCTGAATATATTGCAGAAACAAAGTCAACCCTTCTCAGCTGCGTTGTAGAAAAAATTCTATATTCCGGTAACGGTCGCTCAACTCAAAAACTGTGGCTTCACAATATGTGATAGAAAATGCAAACAGGGAAAAAGATAACTCATATTTCCACAGTGTCTGGCAGTCAAGTAAAAGTTTGTTAAAAAAAATATTGATTTTCATTGCGTGGATGCAATAATGTCATTTATATGTTATGATAGATATTGATTTAATTTTTTAGATTTAAGTTGGTTTACCTTTTTAAATGTTATTATACACAGTTATTTATCTTTAATTTAATTTATTTTTAATTTTCTAATATAAACTTTTTCTATTTCAAACGATGAATTTTAAATCAAAATATATTAAATTTGGAAAACAAATATGTTTATATTTCTCTAAAATATTAATTTAAAAAAAATTAAATGAAATATATTGTGATAATTTATTAAAATTTACAATTAATTATATATTTAGTAAATTAATTTTGAAAAATAAAAAAACATATGCAAGTGATTATGTTATATATATATATAATTTAAATCTTTATTTCATGGTAGTAATTGAAAGATGTTTGTATATTTTCATTGTCTTGTTTACATCAACGATGGAATTTCAAGTATTAACTAGATTGCATCTTTAAATCTATGTTTATCTTTTCATATTTTCCTGATATAAATATGAAATTACCATGCAAATTATCAGGTAACAAATTGCAACCTAGCACTAGAAAATTTATTAACCTAAGAGATTGTACATTTATTGAATGAATTATCAAATAAGAGGTGAATACTCATTTACCTTTGCATATTTACCTAATACAATTAGGCAACTACCATGCAAATTATCTAATAACAAATTGCAATGTAGTACTAGGCAATTTATTAACCTGGGAGATTGTACATCTATTGAATAAATGCATAATTAAGTTCTCCATATAATTAGCTTAAGTAAAAAATTAGGCCAATCTCTATCACAAGTGACACAAACAAATTCTTTCTAATCAACATTTTTCATCAAGGGTTCCCATCTTGGGATAATGGCCCAACTGAGAAAAATAAAATTACAACATACCCTGAATCCAATCTAGCACGTTAGGCCGTAAATCTTTCCTCAATCTCCTTGGCTGATCTAAATCTCCAATGCTACACTTGTGCACTCCTTTTTTCATAACACTATAAAATGGAAGTCCTTCTCCACTCACAATTGCAATGTCTCTCTCAATGTCTTATGTTGCTATATGGTATGTATTTCTCCTCTCCTTAGCCTTGCTTTTATAACTTTACATTGAGCTAAATCCTTTACCCTAATCTCCAAAGAGATTGATGTACGAGATTATATCTCGCATCACTTTGGATCAATGGTTGAGACTAAAACATAATCACTAAAGTAAGTACTTTAATTTTCCTAAGCTTCTTTAGCTTAATAGGCAACATAATTCTTATGTGTTTTTCTTAAGTTAGATAGAGGCTAAGTTACATTAGAAACGTGTTCACACTTGAGATAATTCCATAAGCAAACTTTAGGTGGCTTCTACATGCCTAAACACTTATGCTTATGCAGGAGTACCTACCCGAGTTAGAAACATCAACACTCTTAGCGAGGAATGCACTTTTACCCCTATAATTGCATTTGTTGCCATGATTGATCCCTCTAAACTTGAAGACTTCCCTGCCACCTATTTTAACAATATCCTTGAAGACATGCATCCCTTTTTCCTAGAAGCCTCTTGCTCTTGAATATCATATAAGTTCATCTCATATCAA
Source organism: Pinus albicaulis (assembly GCA_034641835.2). NCBI lineage: Eukaryota > Viridiplantae > Streptophyta > Pinopsida > Pinales > Pinaceae > Pinus > Pinus albicaulis. The sequence continues at coordinate 64,482,260 of CM076583.1, read as the reverse complement.
GATACCTTCTTCGCAGACTTGGAGGGATTTTCTTACCACTCCCCACTATCTTAGTCAACTCTCTCTGAACTGTTCAACCTTCAAAGCTCCTTGCTTCTTGTTCTCTTTCACCACTTTTCTCCTTGTCATTACTCAAATAGGATGTCCCTTTAGCATATGTATTTTTCTCTCTATAACTTCAATAATGCAACCCTTGTCAGATTTAGATCTTGTGGGTATGATAAATGCCTATCTATCCTAGAATGTTGCACATAACCCCTTCTTCTCTATCATAGAGATTGAGAGAAAACTCCATTTGAGTTTTGATACCCATAGCATGTTCTTCACTTTCAACCTACCTCCTAACTCGAGCTATAATATCATTGTTCCAACTCCCTTCACAGCATGTTTCGTATCAACACCAAACTCCACATAAAATTCTAAGTCTCACTTAGTTAGGTTGTCAAATTTTTCTTGTTCCCCTTGTGACTCCTTTGCTAAATCCCTCTAGCCATTAGGGGGATTTTTAGGTTAAAAAATGGGTCTTAAAACAAAAAATGTACTAACAAAATCAACTTTAAAAAAACAAATAAGATTCAAGATGATGATGTCCTCCAAAGGGGTAAATATTTTTGGAGGGAAAAGAATAAAACTTTTTTTTGGCTCAATTTCTTATAGGTTTAGTCAAATTCCAAGTGTAGATAGTCGTTGGATGAAAAATTAAATTCCACATCCAACAAGTACCCACTCTACATACTTTCGAGTAGACCCATGCTGAAAAAGTTGAAAATAGATGAAAAATGTGTTTCGAACATGTTTTTTCATGTTTTTTCAATTTTTTTTTTTTAGTGTGGGTCTACTCAAAAGTATGCAGACTGGGTACTCATTGAATGTGAAATTTAATTCTACATTCAACGACTATATTGCATTTGAGTAAACCTATAAGGAGATGAACCAAAAATACTTTATATAAAAATTAATTTTCTTTCTTTTCCTTTAAAAATTCATAACTCTTATTTTGTCATTTTAATTATTCCTTTATTATTTTCCTTAGGATGCCCATTTTAGATCTAAAAATTACTCTAATGACCCATGAGAAAACCACTAGTTTATAGATCTACAAAGATCTTCCTTGTGCATCTATCTTAATCCTTTGAGACACTCATGAAATAATCTATTGTCCAATCCTTGGACTGGCACAATCTCCCTCTCTCCCTCTAAGGACTAACCTCCACCAATATTGGTGGATCCCCTAGCTGTAACCATCTCTACTGGCCACTACTAGTTGGTGCCTGTTATAATAAATATTCTGCCCAATGAGTCCAGAGGATGTTTTCTCATTTCACCCATGACCCCTTGCTAGCTATTGTGTCCTACAACTACTTGATCATGCCTAATGTACCACTTTACCCATGGCATGATTCTCCACAGCCTAGATACTACACCCACAAATTTGGATCGATTTCTAAGCTCCAATACAACTCCTCACTTACTATCAATACTTGAACCTTCACTCCACATTGCTTATGTCAGCCCACTCATGGTATGCCCACCTTTGACTGCTAAATGTCCTAGCAACAACACCTCCTCACGGCTCACTAGATCCTCTTTTATGTGGAATGGTTGGTAGTCTCCTCTCCACATGTCCCATGAAAAAATCCTTATTTGAAACCTAGTTCAAGTTCCTTATTTCAACGAATTGTGTTGTCGTGGATTATGCCTTCCTAGTTCCTATGTTTCCAGCTGACCCTTAATACCTACTACTAGTTAGTAACTATACACTTCCATGACCTACTATATTATCTTCCTCTTAACCTTGATTTTTTCCATTGTTGTGACCTATCCTTAGTTGGTCCATTTGTGACCTTTGTTGTGCCCCAAATTCACCCTATTGCGGTCGCATGATTTCTTGCTCTAGTTTTGATTGTCTTAAGAGAATGGTACTAACGAATGTCTCTTCATGCCCACAAATACAATCTTATGCTAATGGCTCTGCCAAAATTGCCACTACATTGGCCCTCTTTTGGAATCGTAACTAGAGTAAACCTAGTATGTGCCCTTTATCATCCATTATCTCAGCTCCTTTTTTGTGACTAGTGTCATCTGCACCTTCTCATTTTCCCATATCAACTTGGCTCAATTATTTCCATATGCGCATAGTCCCAACTCCTTTGATGGATTCACCCTTCTCTCGTGCTCCCTTATCTCGAAAAGTTCTTCACTGTTATTGGAGGTCCCCTTGCATGTTTTTGGGTGCCTGATTGGAAGATAGCATGTCACCATTTTCGCTAAAAGCCCACTCAAACAGCAAACCTCCCCTTTATTTTATTAAAATTTTTCTTTTCAAATTTGAGTTTCAACTATTGTACGGAACTTTATTTTTTCTTCTTTTAGCCATAATAAAATTCCATTACAGGTCATATGATCTTGCCCCTACAAAATTAAAAACTATTTCTTCCTCACATGATCACAAATGAACCTGTTCCGATAATCCTTATATGAAGCTAGCTTCCTAGGTGATTAAAATATCAATCTTTATAGTTTCACACTTTGATACCATGTCCAATTTTATTGAACCTCACACCTAGTAATTTATTAACTTAGCAATTTGTTGATATACTGAATAAATGCATGACTAAGTTTTAAAAAAAATGTAAAAGAAAAAAATTACACCAATCTCGATCAATAGTGACACAAAGAGAATTTTCCCAATAAAAAATTCTGCATTGAGAAGTTAGAACCTACTTGGGATCCCATCCTAGGATAATGATCCAAATGATAATATTACAATTACAACATATCTTGGACCTGATCTATCAAATCTAACTTGTTGTAACATAAGCCAATTTTCACTGGTTTGGTTTGTTTAATTAATCAAAAAAATATTTTTTTTGTTTGAATGGGTAGATATTTCACCCTGACGCCCAATTTTAATTCTCTTGTAGCAATCACGTTTTTCCATGTATTTCTCATTTTTTGTGTAGCAGGGTCCATTGAAAGTATGAAACATGGGTACTCATTGTTTCTTTCATTTTTTTCAGTTTCCTTAATTGTACCACAATTTATTATTTTTGGCAGTTTTTTCGGGTCCTGAACTTCCAAACCCATTTTGAGGCCCTAAACGATGCTTTTTTGGAAAATCGTCATTTGCAAATGTTGGTTGCGCCCCCTCCTTGAGTGTTCGATGTTTAACAGAAGGGGGGGGGGGGGGTTCTAAAATGACACCTCAGTAGTTTACTTCCAGCACACATGTCATCCAAAGAAGTATATTTTGGCTCTCCCTTCATGCTTTCAAATCTATTAGGACACTCCCCATTATACTACTTATTTGACATGACTAGTCAGACCCTCATTGAGCAACAAAACATTGAATGTCAAGCTATGAGACAATACCTGTGCTCTATAGGCATATAGATGGCATCCAAGTGGCATTCAAAGTGGCACATGGGCATTGGTCCATGTGTCAGGAACATGGTAATGATGTCAACATAATAAAGGAGCATGAATCCATTATATTTTTCAAAATAAAAATATTTGTCCAATAAATTTTTTCCATGTGTATCAATGACTAGGTTAATCGTTAAAAGTGTTGCCAACATTTCTTCTCCTCATTATCTTTGACATATTGTGCAATTTTTCCACTAAAAAAACATCAAAATTTTACGAAGCTCACATAGGTGACTACATCTAGTTATTGGGTAATCTTTCAAGCCTCTTCTTATTCCGTATTCAGTCAAAATGAGGGTTAAAGTCACAAAGCCCTAAACTTTAGATCCTTCCCACCTTGCTCATTTTGAGGATTTGTTGTCAATAAACAGGGAAGTGGATGAAACTGATTGTGAATTCAACCCTTATGAACTCATGGGGTGGGTTTCCATCATTTTAAAGATCAACATTAAATTATATTTCACCTAGTAGTCTTATTTTCCACAATTTATCATCCCTTAGTGACACCCTTACCCATAATTCATTTCCTAGCGTGTCAAAAATTACCTTCCTAGTAAACAAGTTGTCATGTCAAATAATGGAGTTATCCTATCTTACATTAATTCAACAACATTCAATAAATGCTTAAAATAGTGATGCCAAATCAAGTTCAATCTCTAAATGAAAATTTCCTAAGTTATTCTTATAATTATTTAACCTATGAAGATAAATCCATTGTTCTAGAGTCTTTCTTGCTTATGAATTCTCAGTTACCAAAAAGTGCCCCCCCTTATCCCTTAAATATATTCTTTGAAATTTCAAGGAAAATTGTATCATTGGTTTGTTTTCTGTTAGGATATGGTGATGACTAGACTATAGATGATATTGTTTTAAGGTTATTAAATTCCCTTTCACCAGCCAAAAAGCATTTTTTTGGGTTTCATTCAGTCATTACTTGGCCAATGTTATCAAGGTTCACTTATCCCATTATAGTCTCATTAAGTTTTGTAGGTACTATTCAATCCTTGTATATCTTTTTCAATAATTTTAGGTGGATAAAATTCTAAGTCTTCATTTCCATACTCAACATAAAAGTGGCAATGCCATGTTCGTAATTCATTGGACATTGATGGTGAGAAGGCATCCCCATAATTTGAGATTTTATGATTTTGTCAATCAGTTTTGTCAATTACATACAATTTATTGTTTGATGAGTTTCCTTCTAAAATGTTTCTAGAAATGAAAATATTCTATATCTTAGTCCCAATACAAGAGTATGTGACTGGTACTTGTTTAAATAATTTACAAATATCAGAATCAATTTTTGTGAATTACCTCCTAATAGGCTTCCAATTTTATTTCTTATGAAGAATTTTGCATTAGAATATATAAGGAAAAACCTCAATTAAGACAAAATTCACTTTGTGTCTAAAAATAGCTCAACCATGTTCAACATGAAAAAAAAAGTTGGGCCTATACTAGTCAACATAACAACAACATTACAAGATGTTGATAAAATGTTGAAACAAATGAAATTTCCCCAAGGAGAGGTCTAGGAATATGATCACCACAAAATCATATCAAAGAAGAAGGTGAAGTGGGGATCTACTCTACATAAACACATTCCCAAACTAGAGATTGAATAATTTTTAAATAGAAATGTCTCGGAGAAGGATCGAATTAATACTACACAAATTAGCTAGGAAGCAAATTAGACTGTAATATTCCCAATTAGCAATAGCTAATTGGAAATATTAATTTTGACTAATTTTTCCTTTATAAAGATAAAATATAAATAAAGTGGGTGAAGGAGCACTTAGCTCACACTTAGGATAAAAGAATTCCCTAAAGTCACTAAGGAGACATATCGAATTAGCAAGGTGGGGCCTAGTGGCCAAGTGGCAGCGTAGAGATTGGTGGGGCCTAGGTGACAGAGAGGCTCACCAAGCATAAAAGGAGGAGGGGTCTCCTCATTCCCTGCCTCATTCTCATTCATTCTGATTATGCATCTTTGAGATTTGTATTTTGACATTGAGCATGCTTGCTGTTTAGCAAGGTTTGCACGTACTATTCAGTACATCGGGTGTCTCCGCTCGGAGATCCCAACCTCAACCCCAGGGGACTTCGAGTGCCTGCTCGGGTGAGGAGTTTCATCCTTGTTTTTCTAGAGAGAGTTGCAGCTACCATAGGAGGAGCATCGACTCAGAGAGACAACGCAATCAGTGAGAGGTAGGACGTATTATTGAGGGGAGGTGGTTTCGGATTAGGAATTTGTTGGTGGATTCAACCCGGGATAGTGGGTAAGGGACCAACCATTCCCTATTCCAGCATTTTGGTGGAGTTAGGGGCCATTATTTGGAGCAGATATTTCAGAGCCAGCTTCCCTCCTTGAGGAATAATGTAGTGCCTCAAGGGAGCCATTTTCGGGGGTCAGCCATTTCTAAGGAGCTTTCTAGGTTTTTCTGGGTTTTGGGAGTAGAGGCCATCCCAAATTTTTAGAATTTTCTGAGGTGGGGAGCAGCCCCAAATATTTTGGAGATAACGTAGTCCAGAGGGAGCATCCATTCCGGGTCATTTTCTGAGAGTCTTTCTATGCTTGCCTAGTGCAAGCCGAGGTGCCATCATTTTGATCACCTCTGTACTCATTTCCATTTCTTAGAATTAATAAAATGGCTCAACATTCTCCATATTGTTTTTTTTTCTTATGATTTGTCTCTAGTTGCTGCATGTATTTTTTTATGTGCTTGTATTGCTGTTTATTTCCATTTGGCATATGACAGTGGTATCAGAGCTCATATACTTGGCTTAGCCCGTGGAGCGGGTTGTATATGACACCAGCAGGAAAACCACACATCACCTGCAGGGGAAGGAGGTATAAAGCCCAAGAACGAAGGTTAGAGCTCACTTTCAGGGAAGGTGACAATGCTTCGGTAGTGGACGCAGAGGAAGAAGAACTGATGGCAGAGGAAAGGGATGCCAGGAAGGATTTTGGGGAACTCCTCCTCAAATCAGTACAATATTTTTCGAGACGGATAGAAGATATGGGGAAAAGGTTCACGGCAGAATCTAGACAGCGCGAGAGCCCAAGGGGTTTTCACGTTGGAGAGGGCTCAGGCACGTCTCATCATTTACAGGAGCACCTCATGGCATAGCAGACGACATCACACACACCTCCTCGTTCCATGATGCCTACATTTATTTCCGCAACCATTGGGGCAGAAGCATAGCAAGAGAAGGAGCTGGCACACATGGGGGATTATTGTTGGAAATATTGTCATTGATGGAAAAGGACATGGCAAAGGAGGAGCACCTGAAATAACAATAAGGCAGCAGAGAGGTAGCAGAGGCAGTAAAAAGAGAAGCAAGGAGAAGTATTAGTCAAGGAGCAGAGGAAGTAGTGAATTGAAGCAGAGTTGTCTAGAGACAGGGTAGGAGAAAAAGGCCATCGAATAGAAAATCTGGCCAATTGAGAAGAATAAGTGAAGGTTCTTGTAAATGATTACATTTGTATATAATGATGAGGGATTGCTTCAAAATTCTCTGTGAATTATATGTATAGTCTTGATTGAATTCAGTAGGAAGGATATTTGAACATTTGATTCATAGATATCGAGTTGCTAAGGCCATGATACAATGAGAAATGGGGAATGTATAATCTGATGAAGCAGGAGTTGTGTTGAAACATTGATGAACCAAAGGTTAAAATATAAATTGACGGAACCTTGAGCCGAGTCATATGGTGGTAGCCCAGAAGAATTGAGGAAATGTTTGTGTGTGTATAGAAGTGAGTTTCATTGAAGGCGAAGCGCGGAATTCATAAACAATGAAGGAGGACGGAACCCTGAGGAAGAAAGTAGTGGAACCTTGCAAAAGTGAACAATAAAGGCGGGTTTCCAGTTTTCATCGCACCGCCTTCGACAGGCAAGCAGTATTCAAGAAATCGGAGCGATTCCATAGAACGGCTGACACGTGGCATATGGAGGGGGCCCAAAAACCGCTGTCATTGCGCATTATCGTTCTTGCATCTATGGCAAGCGATATCTGTCGGATCAGTGTTGGTTGTGCAATACATTATTAACCGTCGATTAGAGAATTGCATTAACGAGTGGGCTCCATGGAACATGTATGTATTATAATATGCATCGGGATTGATATGAAGGTTTAATATGGTGGATTAACGCAGATACTTATGTGCGATGGCGTTTCCTTTATTCAATTTATTATAAAGCAGGCTATCACATTCTACACAGTGGCCACTATATAATACATTTTATTATAAAAGTTGAAGGTTGACCCGAATTCTTATAAGTGCATTAGATTCATAGTTTGGATTTAACTGTATATGCATATAAATGAAATACAGTCTGATGTTATAAAGGCTATAAATTTTTGACTGGGGAGCAGATGTTTATTTTATAAATAAGTCAAAGCATTTCCTGTAAATATGGAACCAAAGGTTATACTGTTGATGGTTCATGATAAAGATTGTGAGTACTGATATATCCGTGTTGTTAAAAGGGTTTTATAAAAATGCCAAGAGTTATGTTAAGTTTGATTAAAAGGTAGTTGTACATACAACAGTTATATAACTGCAATGAACAAGGAACTGAATAAAGGAGAAAATGAAAAAGAGAGTAAGGTTGGAGGAATGTGTATGGAAAAGGAAAAAGAGAGGAGAGCATGCAGAAATGAAAATTCGGTGAACAGGAATATGTACAGGAATGAATTGGACAGGTGAATAAGCACAGAAAATGGGAAAATGTGCAAAAGACAGTGAACAAAGTATGCAGGACAGTGGCATGACTACAGGAGAAAAGAAAAATCCAGTAAATCCAAAATCCAGAAAAGGAGCCGAGTGAAATTGAAGTGTGTAACTGAAAATGTGAATGTAAATTTTTTAATTGTTTTATTGTTTGTGATGCAAAGGAAAGTGTCTAGAGGAAAAAGAAAAATCCCATTGTAACATTGAAATTTGTACATATCGTTATATTCTAAATAAGTTGGATAAAGAATTGAGAAGGAAAAAGTCAAAGAGTCATGGCTGTTCACTCCAAATTCCTTGTGGAATACAAATAGTCATGTAATGAACTCTATATATAATATCAACCTGATATGCATAAAGAGTAAGGATAGAGAATGCAGAGTATAGAATATTGAGGCAGAAAAGTTACGGAAGAGAAGAACGGAAGGAGATTCTACAGAACAGAGCTGATACCTGAAGTAATCAACAAACATTTATTTAGATAAGTTGAGGAAGGAGCTCACTGTTGAAGCCGATAGCCGAAGCACAGAACACCGAGGTCGAGCTCGTAGGTTACCGCAGAAACAATGGTGAGAGGGAGTTGGAGCTTGCCTTTGCATCACAACAATAATAAGATGTGGTTTTCTCCCTTTATGGGTTTCCACTTATATCTGCTGTCTTTATCTGTGTTGTCTATGTACTGAGATGATTTACCAAATCTGCTTAATGTTTGCTGCTCTCACAATAAGTTTGATGTCACATTAATTTAATTCTTGTTGCAACATATTAAGACTGTTCATATACTAATGTTGATTATAAAAGTAAGCTGTAAATAAGTTGATGAAAAATTTGTAAAGCTCATGAATGTGTTAAACTGATTCACCCCCCCCCTCTCAGTTTAAATAAGAATTCAAAAATTGGTATCAAAGCGGGCTCCTTTGTACCAGTTTAACAACTGAAAGGAGATTCTAAGTTCTCAGGATGGCTAGTAAAGAAGGATGCTCAAAAAATAAAGCCCCTTTCTTTACAGGTGCAAATTATGCTTTCTGGAAAATCAGGATGAGGACATACATAATGTCTCTAGGAATAGAGGTTTGGGGTGCTGTGGAATTAGTATATGCCCCAAAGGAAACTGACTCAAAAAAGGAAACCAAACAAGATTTTGTAGCCAACGCAAAAGCCATGAATGCTATCTTAAATGGGTTGTGTGAAGCAGAGTTTATCAAAGTAATGCACAAATATATTGCCAAAGAAATGTGGGACACTCTGGAGAATATTCATGAGGGAGACGAGAAGGTAAAGACTGCCAAACTTCAAGTCTATAGAGCCCAGTTTGAGAACTTAAAAATGGATGATGATGAAGACATTTCTAGCTTCTTTCTAAGGGTTGCAGAAATAGTAAATAACATGAAGGCTCTAGGTGAAACTATAAAAGAAGTTGTAATTTTTCAAAAGATTCTAAGATCTCTTCCACCCAGTTTCAACCCCAAGGTTTCTGCAATAGAAGAAACAACTGATTAGGAAACCTTGACCATGAACTAGCTACTAGGAAATCTAATAGCTTATGAGATGAGACTCCCACAGAATAAGTCAAGTACGAGGGAGGCAGCCTTTAAAACATAAAAGAAGAAAGAGGAAAAGGAAGACATATGCTCTTGCTCAGATGAAGAAGAGGCTAAATTTGTCAAGAAGCTGGATAGAGGTTCAGGTAAATACAAAGGTAAACTTCCTTTAAAATGCTTTAATTGTGGAAGAATTGGACACTATGCTGCTAAGTGTCCCCACAACAAAGTAAAGAATCAGGCTCAAGAATCAGGGAAAAACACATCAAAGAACTGACAGAAAGGAAAGAATTTTAGTAGAAAGTCCTTCTATGCTCAACAAGACAACAGTGCATCCGAAGACTCTGATGAACACTCAATTGAAGAAGGAACCTCTGAATTCTTATTGATGGCCATAGAAGAACTTGAAGGTCTCCTGCTAGAAGATGTAGAAGAGGAAGGTGAAGTCGACCTTGAGGGGGAGCTAAGAAGTGCTCTCGAGGAGACTGACAGACTCAAACTAAAGTGCAGAAAACAAAAGGACATTCTCCTCAAGTATGTGAGAGAAGAGAAGAATTCAGAAGCCCTCATGCAGCTAAAGATAGAGCTTGAAGAAGCCAAGAAGATAGAAGACATATTACTTCAGCAAATCAAGGAGAAAACTCAGGAACAAGAGAAGTTGGAAGAAGAAGTAGTATGTCTCACGAAGAAATTAGAAAATGCTCAAAGGAAAGTGGGTACAAATTCTTCTCAAACAACAAGCTCTAGCAAGTTGAAAGAGGTTCTGGATGCTCAAAGATCTCCTATGATAAAAACTGGAATAGGATATGAAGGAGAGTCAAGTAAAAGCAAAGAAAAAGAAAACAGAGAAATTATTTTTGTAAAAGAAAAGAAGGCTGATGAAATAGCTCAAATAATTCCCACAAAAGAAGAAGCATGTAAGGAGGGAGATAGAATCCAGAAGAAACCTCTAGTAACAAAAATTGAAAGAAACACTCAGACAACAGAAAAAAAAGCATATACTTCAGATGATGACAAATTTGGAAGCCATCAAAGAAGACTCTTCCCTCCTATGAAAAATGCCACCTGCTATGTCTGTCACAAGCTGGGACACATTGTTGCATACTATCATGCAAGGAGGAGTAATTCAAACCAGCAAAAGATGCAAACAATGAAGAGACTATACCAAGCAAACAAATGGAGAAGACAATCTTACATCAGGTATGCAAATAGTTTCTATGGTTATTGTTTTTATTGTAAGGAATTTAGCCATAAAATAATTGAGTGTAGAAAATATGGACAAAGATTGATGGTCAATACCCCACGGAGGTTTATGAATCAAAGAAGTTTTTCCCATATTCACAATTCTGCAAAAATAATGATCAAATGCTATGTATGCAACAAAATTGGACATATGCCTTCCAAATGTCCTCTGAGAGGATGTGATTTATCATCTCACAAAATAAACCAAACAAAAGGATGCTTCCAGTGGATAAAGAAAGTGAATAAATGTGACTTAGCTCTAACTGCTCAAGGTCTGAAAAGCCAGTGGTATTTGGACAGTGGCTGCTCAAAACACATGACTGGAGATAGAAGTAAGTCTATAACTCTTGATGAAAGGAAATTTGGCATTGTTACTTTTGGCAATGATAAATCAGGAAAAATAAAAGGAAAAGGCTTAGTCAGCATAGATAATGGCAGAGGAAAGGCTCAAGATGTACTATTTGTAGATGGGCTGAAAGAAAATTTTCTGAGTGTCAGTCAAATTTGTGATAAAGGCTGTGAAGTTATCTTTAGAGCACAAGATTGTGAATTCAGATCAAGCACCACAGGTAAGAATCTGCTCAAAGGAGTTCGATCAGAGAGTAATGTTTACATCGTGAAAGAGGAAGATGAAGCATGTCATATTAGCAAACTTGAGGAGTCATGGTTATGGCATAGGATATTGGGACATCTCAACTTCGATCATATCATCAAACTGAGCAAGAAGAAAGCGGTCAGAGACATGCCAGAAATAAAAAGGCCTTCTAATACCATATGCAAATCTTCTTAATTGGGTAAACAGACCTGCACATCCTTTAAGGCCAAAGATGAGTTATCAACAAGAATACCACTCTAGCTTGTGCACATGGATCTGTGTGGACCTGCAAGAACTAAAACACCAAGTGGAGAATGCTACTTCATGCTGATAATAGATGATTTCTCCAGAATGACATGGGTTGCATTTCTCAAGAATAAATCGGAAGCTTTGGAAAAATTCAAAATATTCAAAGCATTAGCAGAAAATCAGACAGGATGCAAACTAAAATGCATCAGATCGGACAGAGGAGGTGAATTCACAGATTATGACTTTGCAGATCTATGCAATGAATATGGCATAAAACAACAATTTACTATTGCAGGGACAATTTTTATAATGACATATGAGACAAAATAGATCTCGTTCAAAAGTTGCTAGAGCGTACAAGAGAGTAATATTCTCAAACCTTCGGGCAGCATAGACACACAAGAATGGCTCTGAATAAAGCTCACTTAAGGCCAAGCAGTGACAAAAATCCCTATGAACTATGGCATGGAAAGCCAGCTTCAATCAAACATTTTAGAATTTTTGGAAGCCAGTGTTATATAAAGAATAATGATGAAAATCTTGGTAAATTTGATGCAAGAGCAGATGAAGGGATATTTATAGGATATGCCTCCAAAATTAAAGGGTACAGGTGTTACAACAAGACTCTTCGAAAAATAGTAGAAAGCATTGACGTGAGATTTGATGAAGAACTTCCAAACAATACAAAAGATACAAATTGCAGCAGTCCATCAGACAACCATGAAGAAGAAGACCAAGATGATGATGAAACAAGAAAGACATCAAAAGATGCTGAACTGAGCCCTAAAGCCCCTTATAGATACACTCAGAAGAACCATCCTGAAGATCAGATCATAGGAGACAAGAGAAAAGGGGTCCAGACAAGAAGGCAGCTAACTGAACAGACGTAAGAGGTATGCATAGCCATGTTATCACAGATAGAGCCAAAGAAATTTGAAGAGGCCAGCAAGGACAAGTCTTGGGTGAATGCTATGAATGAAGAATTGGACTAAATTGAGAAAAACAATACTTGGGAACTAGTTCCTAGACCCACTGGGAAAAATGGCATAGGCTCAAAATGGGTATTCAAAAATAAAATGAATGAGGAAGGATAGGTAATCAGAAACAAAGCTGGAATTGTCTGCAAAGGATATTCACAAATCAAAGGACTTGATTTCGATGAAACATTTGCCCCTGTAGCCAGAATGGAAGCCATCAGAATGTTTCTGCCCTTTGCATGCCATCAAGACTTCAAGGTATATCAAATGGATGTAAAATCCACTTTTTTGAATGGAGATCTAGAATAGGAAGTCTACATGGAACAACCGGAAGGTTTCTCTTTAACAGACAAAGAAGACTATGTGTGTAGACTGAAGAAGGCTCTATATGGACTGAAACAGGCTCCTCGTGCTTGGTACTCAAGACTGGATAAGTATTTGCAAAAACAAGGCTTTAAGAGAGGCAGAGTAGACAACAATCTATATATAAAAGCCCATGAAAATGAACTCCTGATTGTTGTAGTGTATGTTAATGACATTATGTTTGGAAGCAACAGGGATGAACTAGCAAAAGGGTTTGCTGAGGAGATGAAATCAGAGTTTGAGATGTCCATGATTGGAGAACTCAGTTTCTACTTAGGACTTCAAATTCAACAAAAGAACACAGGTACATTCATCTCACAGGAAAAATACTTAAAATAAATGTTGAAAAAATTCAAAATGGAGGACTGCAAACCTGTGTCAACTCCCATGATCACGGGATGCAAGCTGTGTGCTGATGATGGATCTGCTGATATAGACCAAAAACTCTACAGATCCATGATAGGAAGTCTATTGTATCTGACAGCATCAAGACCATACATCATGCTAGCACTAGGAATAGTGGCTAGATATCAAGTAGCACCTAAACAAAACCACCTTCTGGCAGTCAAAAGAATATTTAGATATCTACAAGGAACAACACAGTATGGAATTTGGTATCCTAAAGGAAAAAAATTCACTTTGACAGCATACACAGATGCAGATTGGGCCAACTGTGTGGATGACAGGAAAAGCACAAGTGGAGGTGCATTTTATGTAGGAGAAAGTCTGGTGGCATGGTTAAGCAAGAAACAAACATCTATCTCTCTGTCTACAACAGAAGCAGAATATATAGCAGAAGAAGCATGTTGTACACAAGTCATGTGGATGAAGCAAACCCTCCAAGAAATGAAGTTAAGCATTAATGAAACTATCTCAATCAAATGTGATAATACAAGTGCTATAAGTATATCTAAAAATCTCGTGCTTCACTCAAAAACCAAACATATCCCAATCAAGTATCATTTTCTCCGAGAACAAGTGGCTCAGAAGATAGTAAAACTGGAGTATGTACCCAAAAAAGAAGAAACATCAGATATATTTACCAAACCTCTTGCTAGAGAACCATTTGAATATTTGAGAGATAAACTAGGGGTAGTATCTGTAGATGCTACTCTCTGATATGAAGAGAAAGCACAATTTTAGGGGGAGAACAGAAACGAAAATATCATTCCAGGGGGAGATCAGCCAGCAAGGGAAGCATGAAATAGGTCCTTAGGATGAAAGGATTAAAGGACAAAATCTACACTAAGAGATGTGCAACCCCTTGCCATTGATGTCAAAGGCGGAGGAAGAGCAAGCAATATGAGAAAGGATTCTAAAAGGAAAATAGAGAAAGTGTATTGCCATCAATGCCAAAGGGGGAGACTGTTGGAAATATTGTCATTGATGGCAAAGGACATGGCAAAGGAGGAGCACCTGAAACAAAAACAAGGCAGCATAGAGGTAGCAGAGGCAACAAAAAGAGAATCACGGAGCAGTATCAGTCAAGGAGCAGAGGAAGCAGTGAATTGAAGCAGAGTTGTCCAGAGACAGAGTAGGAGAAAAATGCCATCAAATAGAAAATTTGTCCAATTGAGAAGAATAAGTGAAGGTTCTTTTAAATGGTTACATTTGTATATAATGATGAGGGATTTCTTCAAAATTTTCTGTGAATTATATGTATAGTCTTGATTGAATTCAGTAGGAAGGATATTTGAACATTCGATTCATAGATATCGGGTTGCTAAGGCCACGATACAGTGAGCAATGGGGAATGTATAATCTAATGAAGTAGCGCGTTATAGTATGCGGAGGAGTCGTGTTGAAACATTGATGAACCAAAGGTTAAAATATAAATTGACGGAACCTTGAGCCGAGTCATATGGTGGTAGCCCAGAAGAATTGAGGCAATTTCTATGTGTGTATAGAAGCGAGTTTCATTGAAGGCGAAGAGCGGAATTCATAAATAATGAAGACGGACGAAACCTTGAGGAAGAAAGCAGTGGAACCTTGCAAGAGTGAACAATAAAGGCGGGTTTCCAGTTTTCATTGCACCACCTTCGACGGGCAAGCGGTATTCAAGAAATCAAAGCGATTCCATAGAATCGCTGACACGTGGGATACAGCGGGGGCCCAAAAACCACTCTCATTGCGCATTATCGTTCGTGCATCTATGGCAAGAGATATCCGTTTGATCAGTGTTGGCTGCGCAATATGTTATTAACCGTCGATTAGAGAATTGCATTAACGAGTGGGCTCCACGGAACATGTATGTATTATAGTATGCATCGGGATTGATATGAAGGTTTAATATGGTGGATTAACGCAGATACTTTTGTGCGATGGGGTTTCCTTTATTCAATTTATTATAAAGTGGGCTATCGCATTCTACACAGTGGCCACTATATAATACATTTTATTATAAAAGTTGAAGGTTGACCCGAATTCTTATAAGTGCATTAGATTCAGAGTTTGGATTTAACTGTATATGCATATAAATGGAATACAGTCTGATGTTGTAAAGGTTATAAATTTTTGACTGGGGAGTAGATATTTGTTTTATAAATAAGTCAAAGAATTTCCTGTAAATACGGAACCAAAGGTTATATTGTTGATGGTTCATGATAAATATTGTGAGTACTGATATATCCGTGTTGTTAAAAGGGTTTTATAAAAACACTGAGAGTTGTGTTAAGTTTTATTAAAGGGGAATTGTACATACAAAAGTTATATAACTGCAATGAACAGGGAACTGAATAAAGGAGAAAACAAAAAAGAGAGTAAGGTTGGAGGAATGTGTATGGAAAAGGAAAAAGAGAGGAGAGCATGCAGAAATGAAAATTTGGTGAACAGGAATATGTACAGGAATGAATTGGACAGGTGAATAAGCACAGAAAACGGGAAAATGTGCTAAAGACAGTGAACAAATTATGCAGGACAGTGGCATGACTGCCGCAGAAAAGAAAAATCCAGTAAAGCCAAAATCTAGAAAAGGAGCTGAGTGAAATTGAAGTGTGTAACTGAAAATGTGATTGTAAATGTTTTAATTGTTTTATTGTTTGTGCTGCAAAGGCAAGTGTCCAGAGGAAAAAGAAAAATCCCATTGTAACATTGAAATTTGTACATATTGTTATATTCTTAATAAGTTGGATAAAGAATTGAGAAGGCAGAAGTCAAAGAGTCATGGATGTTCACTCCAAATTCCTTGTGGAATACAAACAATCATGTAATGAACTCTATATATAATATCAACCTGATATGCATAAAGAGTAAGAGAGAGTAAGGATAGAGAATGCAAAGTATAGAAAGATTGAGGCAAAAAAGTTACGGAAGAGAAGAACAGAAGGAGATGCTACAAAACAGAACTGATACCTGAAGTAAATCAGTAAACATTTATTTAGATAAGTTGAGGAAGTTGGAGCTTCCCTATCAAGTTGAAGCTTGATAGCTGTCAGTTGTAGCTGACTGAGGTTGGAGCCTCCTGTAGGTTGGTGCCTACAGAAAAACAGTGGTGAGAGGGCGTTGGAGGTTGCCTTTGCATCACAACAATAATAAGATGTGGTTTTCTCTCTTTATGGGTTTCCACTTATATCTGTTGTCTCTATCTGTGTTGTCTGTGTACTGAGATGATTTACCAAATCTTCTTAATGTTTGCTGCTCTCATAATAAGTTTGATGTCACATTTATTTTATTCTTGTTGCAACATATTAACACTGTTCATATACTAAGGTTGATTATAAAAGTAAGTTGTAAACAAGCTGATGAAAAATTTGTAAAGCTCATGAATGTGTTAAACTGATTCACCCCCCCCTCCCCCCCCCCCCTCTCAGCTTAACTAAGAATTCAACAATTATTTTGCTGAGTACTAGTAATATGGTCAGGAGTTCAGAGATGCGATCACTTTCCATGATTTTTTTCAACTTGAGCGGGACAAAAAACCCTGCAACCATCACAGGGGGAGCATGCATTCACATGATGGGGACTTACAGCGCATAGTGGGAAGATTCCATTTACCGACATTTGATGGGTCGTCCAAGTGTTCAACAAAAGCTTGGGTGGAGAAGTTGGATATATATTTCCAGCTAAATCAGATGGCAGAGCTAGAGGTCATCAAAGTGGCAGTGCTGCACCTAGAGGGAGAGGCTCAAGATTGGTGGTTTCACGTGATGGTTACGCTAGGGCATTCGAGAGTGACAACATATGCCGAGTTTACGCGGACGTTGGTGGAGCATTTTGACCGGAGGGATCCAGAGGAGCATTTTGTTGAGCTAACCAAGCTCAAGCAGACCGAGAGGTAGGACACATACATATCGCAGTTCTTAAGACTTTTTTTGATGGTACCAGATCTATCCACGGCCCGTATGATTTATATGTTCATATATGGATTGGCAGAGCCTCTAAAAGGATTGGTCAGATCAATGAGGCCCACGACCCTCCATGATGCAGTCGAGAGGACTCGGGATTTGTAGGATGCACTTCCTAGGACTAGAGCTCCTTTTCCCCAGAGATCGGTATTCCAGTTGAAGGGAAAGGACGAGAGGGTTCCGCCTTCTAGGGAGAACCAGGGTAGAGGGTTTGGAGATGATGAGGCCAGGAGAGAATTGAAGCAGAAGATATTCTGCTTCACATGCCAGGAGCCATGGGCACCAGGACACTGTCATGCCGTGGGGAAGGCACATTACATCGAGGTCTTCTCCAATAGTAGCGGGGAAGAAGACAAGTATGAGGATGTGGAGGCTAGAGACAATAGTACAACATAGAGAGGGGATCATCTGCCACCTCCACCACCTGGAGCAGGAGGTGCAAATTCCGCACCTACTGGGGGAGCCCTTGCAGCATTGTGGGGAGTTCCCAAGTACTTGACACTGCGTGTCCGAGGCACAGTACGAGGGCAACACGTGTCAGTGTTGGTAGACAATGGGGCTACCCAAAATTTCATCGATGCCCAGCTGGTAGAGCGGAGGGGCATACAGACAGAGAATTTTGATGGGTTTTCAGTACCAGTTCCAAGGGACCGGACCATGCAATGTGCCAGGTATGTGCCAGCCTTGGCCGTGACGATGTGGACATACACCTTGACAGATCCTTTTTTTATGGTGGACATTCCGAACACCAACGTGATACTGGGGGTACAGTGTCTTATCACATTGGGGAAGGTCACCACTGACTGGGAGACCTTAGAGATGGAGTGGACGGACAAGAAGACTGGGAGGCATGAGAAGATTTGGGGGATGCACACCTACCCACCACAGACAGTTTCAGCACATTAGATGGAGGCAGGTTTCTGGAAGGGGGACATAGAGTGGGCAGTGGAGCTACGTGTGTTGGAGGCAGGATCTACAGGGTAGGCCGTACACCCAGATGTACAGTCCATTCTTGACATATATGCTATGGTATTTGGGGAGATACCACTAGGACAACCACTAGATTGGGGGTTTGAGCACACTATTGAGCTGGAGCACAGCATCCAGGCTGCTATCACTACACCCTATAGGCACCCCAAAGCCTATCGGGATGAGATTGAGAGGGATATCCATGAGCTCTTAGCTCTTGGACACATCCGTCCTAGCACCAACCCCTTTGCTTCTTCAGTAGTGATGGTGAAGAAGAAGGACGAAACATTGAGGATGTGCATTGATTACAAGGCCCTGAACAAGGAGAACATGAAGAACCGGTACCCCATCCCACGAATTGATGAGTTGATGGATGAGTTGAGGGGGTCCAAGTTATTCTCAAAGATTGATTTGAGATTCGGGTACCATCAGATTTGTGTGAGGGAGCAGGACATTCCCAAGACTGCTTTCAGGTGTCATTACGACCATTTTGAGTTTTTGGTGATGCCTTTTGGGCTAACCAATGCCCCGGCCACTTTCCAGTCATGCATGAACCACATCTTCCGCAGTCACTTGAGGAAGTGTGTGCTAGTTTTTTTTGACGACATATTAATCTACCACCAACATGGGAGGAGCATCTCCAACATCTAGAGGTTGTACTACGCATTTTGGAAGAGCAACAGTTTTATGCTAAGCTCTCCAAGTGTGAGTTTGGGTTGACCGAGATGCTATACTTGGGGCACATCATCGGGGTGGATGGAGTAAAGGTACACAAGGAGAAGATCAGGGCCATCAGGGAATGGCCAGAGCCGAAGAATGTGATGGAACTTCAGGGATTTGTGGGGATCTGCACCTACTACCGAAAATTCGTCAAGGGATTTTCCCAACTTGCTGCACCCCTTACAGATCTCACCAAGCAAGGGACATTCAATTGGTTGGATACAGTGCAGAGGGATTTTGACAGGCTCAAGGAGGTGATGAGTAGCTGCCCAGTGTTAGCATTATCGGATTTTACACAGCCCTTTGTCATAGAGTGTGATGCATCATGGGAGGGGATAGGCGTAGTGTTGATGCAGTGAGGCCACCCAATAGATTTCGAGAGCCGAAATCTATTTCCACATGAGAGGTTGTATGCTATATACGACAAGGAGATGTGGGCCATCATGCATGCATTGGCCAAGTTTTGGCAGTACCTGGTGGGGAGCAGGTTCAGGGTGAGGACGGACCACAATAGCCTCCAATTTTTTCTAGAGCAGAAGCAGTTGCAGGAGAGGTAGAAAAAGTGGGTCATTAAGATCCATGCTTACGACTTTGACATCGAGTATGTCAAAGGGAAGAACAACATTGTGGCGAACGCACTTTCACGCAGGCTAGTAGCGTTGTCCTTGATGAGTTTGGACAGTGATTGGAGGGCTTGGCTGTTGGTAGAGTACTCCAAGGACCGTTTTTCCTACGAGATTTTGGATGGGCAGGTGACAGATGATTGGTACAGAGTGATGGACGAGGTGATCTATTACAGGGACAGGATCTTCTTGACTAAGGGCTCCTATGTCAAGAAGAAGATATTGCATGCCTCACATGATTCACCATTATGACGCCACCGGGGGTTTACCAAAACCTATAGGGCCATTAGGGAGAGGTTCTCTTGGAAGGGCCTCAAGGAGGATGTGCTCCAATATGTCAGGGAGTGCGAGGTTTTCCAGCATAACAAAGGAGAGATGAACCATCTGGCAAGATTATTGCAGCCTCTTCCCATACATGAGGGGAAATGGGAGAGTATCTCGATGGACTTCATTACAGGGTTTCCCATGGTACAGGGCAAGGATTTCATATTTGTAGTTTTTGACCAACTAACTAAATATGCTCATTTTTTCACCATATCGGCACATTACACTACAGCCCAAGTAGCAGAGTTGTACTTTAGGGGCATTTTCAGATTGCATGGTCTTCTAAAGACCATTGTCAGTGATAGGGATAACCGCTTCATGGGTGGATTTTGGCAGGAGCTTTTCCATTTGGTGGGCACTGAGTTGACACCGAGTACCAGTTACCACCCCCAAATGGATGGACAGACTGATGTAGTGAACAAATGGCTGGATGGATACTTGTGTAATTATGTCAGTGGGAAACAAAAGGCATGGCTGAAGTGGTTTCATTTGGGGGAGTACTGCTACAACAACACTCATCACATGTCTATTGGTATGTCTCCGTTTTATGCATTGTATGGATATCATGCTTTATCTTTTTTTGACATGATGTTTGGTGCTAGCAAGGCTCCTAGAGCCAAGGACTGGATCCAGGAGAGCCAGGAAATTCTCCAAGCTCTCAAGGATAACATGGCTACAATGCAGAACCAGCAAAAGATGTATGTTGATAGGGGATGGGTTGAGAGGCAGTTCAAGGTAGGAGACTTGGTCTACCTACACTTGCATCCATATCGGTAGTCCACGCTAAAGCATAAGGGGGCTGAAAAGCTCAAGCCCCGCTTCTATGGACCCTACAAGGTGATATGCAGAGTGGGACAGGTTGCATATGAGTTGGAGCTACCCCAAGGCAGCAAGATTCATAACGTTTTTCATGTATCATGATTGAAGAACGCATTTGGGTAGCAGGTGACTGCAACAGAGGAGCTTCTGCCTACAGATGATGAGGGGCACTTGGTGCTATAGCTGGAGGCCATTATTGACACTAGGGAGAGGCAGTTACAGAGCAAAACAGTCAGGGAGTACCTAGTGAGATGGAGGAATTTACCGGATGAGG
This sequence comes from Pinus albicaulis, assembly GCA_034641835.2. Taxonomy (NCBI): domain Eukaryota; kingdom Viridiplantae; phylum Streptophyta; class Pinopsida; order Pinales; family Pinaceae; genus Pinus; species Pinus albicaulis. The sequence goes on along the minus strand of CM076583.1, from coordinate 64,461,054 downwards.
ATGCCACTTGGGAGAGTGAGAAGATTCTGCATCATCCATCATTACAGTGGCTTGAGGACAAGCAACGCTTTTCTGGGGGAGACTGTAATATTCCCAATTAGTAATAGCTAATTGGAAATATTAATTTTGAGGAATTTTTCCTTTATAAAGTTAAAATATAAATAAATTGGGTGAAGGAGCACTTATCTCACACTTAGGATAAAAGCATTCCCTAAAGTCACTAAGGAGACATATGAAATTAGCAAGGTGGGGCCTAGTGGCCAAGTGGCAGCGCAAATATTGGTGGGGCCTAGGTGAGAGAGACACTCACCAAGCATAAAAGGAGGAAGGATCTCCTCATTCTCATTCATTCTGATTATGAATCTTTGAGATCTTTCTTCTGACATTGAGCACGCTTGCTCTTTAGCAAAGTCTGCACGTATTGTTCAATACATTGGGTGTCTCTGCTCGGAGATCCCAACCTCAGCCTCGGGGGACTTCGAGTGCCTGCTCGGGTGAGGAGTTTCATCCTTGTTTTGTTGGAGAGAGTTGTAGCTACCACAGGAGGAGTATCCACTCAGAGAGACAGCGCAGTCAGTGAGAGGGAGGACGCAGTCTTGAGGGGAGGTGGTTTCGAATTGGGAATTTTTTGGTGGATTCAACTCGAGATAGTAGGTAAGGGATCAATCCTTCCCTATTCTAGCATTTTGGTGGATTCAGGGGCCATTATTTGGAGTAGATCTTTCAGAGATAGCATCCCTCATTGAGGAATAATTTAATGCCTCAAGGGAGGCATTTTCAGGGGTCGACCATTTCTGAAGAGCTTTATGGGTTTTTCTGGGATTTGGGAGTAGAGACCATTCCAAAATTTTCAGAATTTTCCGAGGTGGGGAGCAGCCCCAAAGATTTAGTTCATTCCAGTAGTAGCAACATCTTTGGAGATAACGTAGTCCAAAGGGAGCAGCCATTCCGGGTCATTTTCTGAGAGTATTTCTATGCTTGCCTAGTGCAAGGCAAGGTGCCATCATTCTGATCACCTATGTACTCATTTCCATTTCTCAGAATTAATAAAATGGCTCAGCGTTCTCCATATTGTTTGTTCTCCTTATGATTTGCCTCTAGTTGTTGCATGCCTTTGTTTATGTGCTTGTATTGCTGTTTATTTCCATTTGGGATATTACGTAGACTTCACAACTAATCATTCTAGATACACCACAACTAAAGGAGAAGGAGACCGGGAGAGGATTTGAGGAGACACAACAATCCTATTTAGTCTCAGGAATAAAGGACACATGTTACAAAAAAGGCCAAGATTTGAAGAGGAGGGCTCAATTTTAGTCCAAATACAGAGGAAGAAAACTCTTGCCAAAAACTTATGTGGTCCAAGAGCCATCATCTTCTAGCATATCTCCTTAAATAATAAAGAAAATATTTATTCTCCATTTATGGAATTTAAGAACAAGAATTGAATGATGAAATAGGATTTTTATGCAGAAACTAGAGAAATTTTGAGGTCTAAAATGGGCCTACTAAGGAATATTATAAAATTATATTAGAAATAATAAAATAATATTATATTACCTCATCAAGTTTTGGAGGGAAAAAAAAAGCTACGTTTTTCAACTCATATTTTCAACTTATCTCCCTATGCTTTTACTGAAATTTAGAGTGAGAGCACTCATTGGGTACATAATTTAATTTTTCATCGAATTAGTACCTATGTTGCATACTTTCATTGGACCTTACTGCATGGAAAATTTGAAATACATGAAAAAATGTGATTGCAATCATTTTTTTCATATATTTCACATATTTCGTGTAGGAGGGTCTATCAAAAGTATGCAACATGGGTATTCCTTAAATGAAAAATTAAATTCCACATCTAGTGAGTGTTCCCGCTCAAAATTTGAGTAAAATCATAGAGATATAAGTTGAAAAGACGAGTTAAAAAAATTTTATTTTTTTTTATTTTTTAGTCCTTTTATCTTTTAACTCCCAAAAATGGTGAATCATCCCCCATGGTTGAAATCATCATATTGAATCCTATCTGTTCTTATAAAATTTATTTTTGTTGTACATTTTTGTTTTAAGGCCCGTTTTTTACCTCAAAATTTCTCTAATGATTGTGGAAGCAAGATTTAGGTTCTTCACAAACAAGGTTACTCTCTACCTCAGATTATGGACATGGAAAATTTAATATGCTATTTTGGAACCAAAAGTAAAATTTTTAGAAGATTACAAAGAAACAAAGTTTTCTGTCAATTTGAATAAGATTAATTAATTAGTGTACTAGATTGAAATAGACAAACAAACATGAGAAATAATATTTAGAAGCATTAAAGATATTGCTATGAATTGTAGTTATTTGAATCAATGGTCACAAAGGTTACTAATAAGCCAAAGCAAGAAAATATTGTAACAAGAGTGTTGGGTTGATTGGGCTTGACCCAGGTTCGATTTATACTATGCACCAAAAAAAACCCTTGATCATTGGCCCTTTCGACAACGACCTGCAATTAGATCACAATCTCAGCTAAAGTGACTATGGGTGGTTGCAAAACCAAGTTTCTGCAGCCTTGAGGGACTTCATGATGTGGTATTCTTAAGTTTTATAGTTCACAAGTTTACAAGTTACCTTTCCAAATGCACTTAATCATAGAAACAACTTATATAACATCATAAATCATTACTGCGCTAACATAACATGCAACTGTATTAACTACTTCACAATAACAAATATTAAGAAAATAGGTACGGAAAACACATAAGAATATAAATATCATCCCAAAAAAACTTCTTTATTATGATGGATCCTTGATTGCAATCAACTGTTAGAACAACACACACAACTGCAGGTGGTCTGCATGCTAAGTTGCAAACTCTTTCAAGGTCTATGTGCACTCAGATGTAGAGTCTTCCCTTCACTACAAACATATTACAATGACTTTCCCTTAACCATAGAATGTATCATAATCTATCTTATTGATTCTACATATAATTATATCTCTTTATATATTATTACATTGAAAAAATACCATGGTTCAAATACCATGGGCTCCATAAAACAAGAAAATATAACCCGAAACCTGTTACAAAAAGGAGGAGCTTCGACCCACCCTGAAGCCCCTATCATACCACACGGTATATATAACATGCTTCACTACACAGTCAACTTCGCACTTCAATCCACAAAATGTGGAGTTTTATCCAAAATATAGGCCAAGTTGGGCTATGCACAATAGGGCCCCAACACTCACATGTGACTCATCCCGAGTTAGTTTTATGCTTTTCCCTAGATCTTTGTTGCGATGTTGTCATAGGCACTATTGAAATTCTGAAATATCTCGGCTATCTGCTTCTATTCACTGTGGAAATATCTCGGCTATCTGCTTCTATTCACTGTGGAAATATCTCGACTATCTGCTTCTATTCACTGTGGACTTCTTCTAGAAGTGGCTTTGTTACTGGTCTTGCAGTCTTCTACAACACTTCTCCTTCCCTTTGTTGAAGCTCGTGGAGCTCCCCATCCACTTCCTATAATAGTTGGAGAGTCTTGTCCTGTCATGGTTGAGTTCTCTCCACCAAAACCTACTCTTCTTTCCTCAGTCTTCTATCTGCTTCTGGAGGACCTATCCTTCGCTATTCCTAACGATCTTCTGTGAGACTGGTAAGGTCTTCATAGTGGTTTGCATTTCCTCCAACTGCTTCTACTCTTGCTTGATGTCTTCTTCTATTTTATGTATGTTCTAATATTCCTGTAGTGAAGTCCAAATCGGCAAAGTGTCTTCCAACAATTTTCTGCATTCTACCACTGTTTCGGACATGCCTCTCACTGCAACCTTTATGTCAATCTCCCGTCATTCTTGAACTTCTAATGGCATGGATGGCTATAGCTTCATTTGCAGCTCACTGATATTGAGCTCATATTCAAACTGTACGTCTGCAATCTTCTTTTTGAATTCCTTGACAACAAGGATGAGCTTGGCGACCTTGTATTCAATTGACTCTTCCTCACATACATCCATGTATGGAACTTCCCTTCATGTGGCTTTTACCACCTCTTTTAACTTTTGTTGCTGCTGTTCAGCCTGATCCTTCTCTTTGATGGCCTGGTTGAGTTGTTTCTTCAGCAAATCTCACTCCTGTTCTAACAGAATATTCATCTTTGAAGTGTTTTGTTCTCGCTACTTTAGCTCATTGATTATTTCTTGATGTAGGTCATGCAATACCGAAATTGTTAGCACTCTGATGTTCATATTGACAAGTTCCCAACCTTTTCCCTGTTGATTTACTTCGACGAAGTCAAATTATAGAGCTCCGACAGGTATCTGCATGATGCTCATTCTAAATGTCGTCTCTATAAATCTTTCTTGTGGGAGCCCTTCACTTATCTGCATTGGTTTCCTTGTTATCTACGCAAAGAGATTTAACTCTGCAATACTCTGCTCGATGCCTGTTAGAAGCATGCCATATCGATCTTCTATCTTGTTCCAAGAATTGGCTGTTACCTCCTGAATCTTCTCCCCTAGCCCCATTAGTAAGGAGGTCCAAGGGTAGTACATCCTTTGACTTATCTTCCTTTTTCTTCTTCTTTCTCCTTGGGGAAGCTTCATTGTGTATCTTCCTCTTTCCATTATATGTCTTTGTCTTCTCCAGCTCTTTGTTGGGTTCATCCCCTCCAAGAGGTTCCTTTTCATGCTACTCTTTTTCTTCTTCCTCTTGCTCGTCCTTATATTTATCCTTTCCGCTTGGTTCTCGTGCTCCGATGTTTCTTCCTCTGTCTCACTACCCTTTTTGTATTTTTCCATTGCAATCATCCATTCTATTGGCCATTCTTGTACTAGTGCGAAGACATCATTTTCGGTGACTAAATATGGTAGGGGATGCCATGTCTTCGTCTTGTCTTTGCAGGCCTGTATATATATCTTATGAAAATATTCCTTGAACTTCGAAACAGAGGTTTATTGTTGGTACAAGCCCGGCGATAGGTAAGGATGTTGGTTTACCAACATATGCAAGTCCATGTGATATAATACAAATAAAATCATGTTTTCATTTGTGCATGATTTTTGAATGGTATACCGCAGTGAGGCATACTGTGTGGCTTCACAAACATCTTCTTTGACCTTAGGAAACTGCGACTCCTTCGACTCTTTCCATGCCAACAATGTTATAATCAAGATCAACCATGCATAATGAAAGGTTGTACATTTCTCCTAGGCTTCAGGAAACTCATCCAAAAACTCCTTACAAAGATATCAAACCAAGTTGTACTGAACCCCATTGTTGCATTACACAACCAATGATACTATTGTTGCAAGGAATTAATTTGCTCGAAACTTTCTCATAATACTTCTAGGTAAAATGTGTGCAGAGAAGCGAACTCCCTAGTCATTGGTTGAATTGATGTTATAGCCTTGCTTTGATTTAACCAACCTAGACTTCTCTTTCATGTTCCGAGCTACTGTTTTATCCTGATAATTTCCCACAAATTCTTTTGTGGGGTCCTTTCCTTGATACAACAATCCAGTGATTATCGATATCAACATTTCATAAATGGTGATCCTCTTTCCCATACAGAGGCATCTGTCGTGCACTAGCATGAGCACTTGCCTTACACAGGCTGTATTTACTATACTTCTACCGAAGTAAGACATATTGAGCATGTTCAATAATCCAGCTTCTCCAACCCCTTTTCCCACTAATGTGGATCCAATCTTGTCACACCACTCTCCGAGTAGTGGACCTACTTCAAATATATTCTTGGTGCGAACTTTGGGTTTTTTTTTTTTTTTGTCGTTGAAGTTGTAGTAAGTGAAATTAAACTGTGGAATTCTCCCAAGCAATTCTCCCTCAAATGACACTTTCTTTGGCAGTAGTGGTGTAAAGGTGCCATACTTAACATCCTTTGAATCCTTTATAGGTTTTGCATTGGGTTTCCTCGGTTACATGTATGGTGGAAGAGGTAATAGGAGTGCTTCTCTCTGTGTTTTCATTTTCTCTGGTTCTACTTCCTCTTCACTATATTTTACTTGTTGGGGTTATTTTTGTGGCTTGACATGTTTCTTGTCTTGCTTCTTCTTTATTCTTTCTTCCTTGGTCGACTTCTTCCGTGGAGATCTCTTATTCCTAAGGGGTGATGTCGCGGGTGATGGTGATGATGCGGGTGTACTAGATGGTGTTGTGGCTTCCACGAGTCCTTCTATACCCTTATTCTTGAATATGCAAATGAATTCCTCAGTGTTCATGTAGGAGCGCAAATTCTGCAACTTCTTGACACACAAATATTTTTGAGCTCTCAGACAGCAAAGTGCCAAAATCTTGGCAAGATGTGGATTATTATAATTCTCTTGATCTTCTAACCTCATAATTTTCTTAGATAATTTTCTTATTGTGTTTATATTGGGTACATTAACTGCATATCTATCCTTGGATCTTTGCTAACTTGTCTCCATAAATGCGATTTTTTACTCCGTCAACGACAAGTTTTCCTTTTAACGATCATATTTTTCCGGTGAACTCTGACACATTCATATTACATCGCACAATCATTCATATGTCATGACTCCTACGATATTCCACATAATCCATACTATAGCGAATAAACTTACTCTGTCGAATCTCTTTCTGTAGAGTAGTTTATAGTCCACTGCCCACTTTCAACTACAGGTGCCACTAAGAATTTCCTCCTTTATTCTCTAGAGCGAAGCTGTAGGGGCAGGATCGTCCTTGTACATATTCAACCTAATGCCATTTACCATTCCCTGAATAAATTCTCCATTCAACTTCACCAATTGGACTGCGATTTTTTTTCTTGTGAAATATTGCCTTTCCATATGCCTTTGGAGATTGTTATCTCTCTATGCCTTTTTCAACAGCTTCTCAAGATGAATTTTGACCCTATCCAACCACAAATATTTATCTTGTTCAATTTCAGTAGAAAGTTAATTGAGATGGAGGTTGAGATGGAGGCTGAGATGGATCTCTTTCTTGTTGTTTTTGCTTGGTTAACCCTCTTCTTCTTTGCCTCCTAGGCTTTACTTCAACCTCTGTATATTACAGCTACTCAACATCCACCACTTACTTGCCTTTACCCTAATTTACCTCAGGATTTTCCTTTGGTTTGCTTTGGAGGAGTTGTTTTACCTTCAGTTTCATATTCTCTTGTTGTAGGAAGGTAATCAGAAATTTTCCTTTGAGAGGTTGTCCCTCAAATTTTCTATCCCTGCATCTTTCTCCCTTATGATCTCTTCAACTGTATTTTCCTTTACCTACTCTGTTATGTCAACCTTCATGGGCACTTTTATTCATGTTGATGCAATGGTGACTCATCCTTATGCATGAGTGGATCACTATCATGATTAGGTGGCTGATCTACGATTGGTATTTGTTCAACTGTGGTATCAAGTGAAATTACTCCTTTGATGGTCTTAGGAGAAAAAACCATCCTCTTGCCTTTCTCATAGGTTTGAGTGATGTCAACCCTAGGATCCTTTGTTATATATTCTTGCTTACTTCAAGAGCTAACCTCTTTTTACTGTGTTGGTGTTGATGATGTGCAATGGATGACGAATGGGCTATTAGGAGGCACTGATGCAACTTTCTCCATGAAATTTTCCCAAGACATACTGATTTTTGAAAGATGATGCAAAACAAAAAGCTTGACCAAGCCATGATGGAATAAATTAGGGTGATTATCTTTACCTTTGATTTGTACCTTTTTCGTCATCTTGATCAAACTTATAAACAAATAATTGGGCAGATTGGGTGGTTGAGTAGCAGTGAAGTGGATACATAACCTAACATGATACTGATACAACCTTGAAATCAAAATTCACTTTATGAGAACCAATCACATTTTAGGGGATGACATCATCCCCAATGGTTGAGGTGGCATTGCTTGAGTTAAAAGTAATTACTTGTTACTTTCTTAATGGTGGATAAAAACTCATGGTTAACCATGGTAGTGCTTTAAGTACTTTTAAAGTCATAAAGTAAAGTAATAATAATAAAAAGTAAAGTACTAATAATAAATTCCATTTCACACTTTTTGAATAAAATATTATTATTTTCATTACATATTTTTTGAAAGAAACAATGCATATCCTTACATAATCTTCATGTCTGTACACATTTTTCAATAAATATTGTATTTATATATTTTCATATATTTAAATAATATAAATTCTCATTAATAATATATTATACAATTAAGAGTTTATGAATTTATATTTATATTTTATTTTAAATTATTTAAGTACAAAGGACAAATGCATTAGTTGTTTAATGATAATGACATTTTCTTTAAAAAATCATTCTTATTTATAGTCACATCAATACAATTTTTTTATTAATTTTATTTTGGTACACTTTTTCAATTGAATTTAACCATAGTTACATGGATTGTGGTGCAAAAAGTAAAATGCAAATTCATAAATATTATTTTATTGGTTTAGCTATTATTTTATTATTTCCTTAGGAGGCCCATTTTAGACCTCAAAATTCCCCTACTGTTCACATGTAAAATATTTCATGATTGACTTCATCAAAGGGGCATATTTCTCAAGTAAATGCCTAAAAGGGAAGATATGATGAGGAGCATCCTTATAATGAAGTTTTTGGAACATTTTGTAGTTTTCAAGATCCAATTCCATCCCCTTGAACCATATTTATCCATGGTTCAAGATACCTGTTGCTGAAGCAATGACATCTATTGATATGGTAAAATCGATGCCTACTATGATGGCCTTGTATTTTGTGAAGCTAGTGGAAAAAAGGTTTGTCAATTGGGTATGACAAACCACCTCTTTTATCCTCTCATAGAACCTCAAACAACCACTATTTTCAAAACATTTCTTGGAAAAAGGAGATGCATTGATTTCTTGCAAGGTAGATGGTTCAAACCTAAATGGCAATCTCCCTTATGAATATTCTTTCTTCCTCCATGGTGTTTGTCAACAAGATGAAACCCTAGCTGGATGTGATGGGTAGGGAAGGTGCAGAATTAAGAAAAATAGGGGATGGTGGTAGGGTGTCTTTAGGAGCAGAAATGAGGTAGAAATAAGCTAAGGAAAAATCCCCAAAAAATTGAGGAGGTAGGGTGATGAGTCGGTAATAGGATGGAAGTCAAATTTCTGGAAATGGGTATGAGGAAGATGACCAAAATATCAAAACACATGAATTTCCTAGTTTTTTCCAAAATCTAGTGAAAATTAGGGTTTTGATGAAAATGATGGAAAAGACGAAAAACACCAAAAACATAGTGGGGATGACCTAATGGAAGAAACCATTAATTGGGTAATGAAATTTGACTTGAGAGAGGTAGGAATGGTGTCCACTTACTGTTTAGGAGATGAGTGAACCCTTGTGAAAGTGTTTTGAAGCTTGGATGAACAATTTGGAGCTGAAACACCAAAAGCGTAGCACTTTACAAAAATGTAGTGTAGCACCTGCGCAACACACAAAAAACATAGCGCAACACTTCCAGAAGCGTAGCACCAGGAAATTAGCACAAATTCCTTTTTTATTTTCTTCAAGCCTTGGCAGCTGTGGAGTGTGACGGTGAGAAGATAGGAGCTCTATCGACCATCAAAAGATAAAATGAGTTGAAGAAGTCCCTTTTTCCCCTTTTATAACATCATAAAAGCAGTTTGTTTCTTCTAGTGAAAACACAAACTTTTTGAAGAAGTTGCTCTTTTTTGAAACACTTTAATGAAGAAACACACTTTATTTTATGAAAGACAAATTTCCTTCACTTATTTCCCTATCTTTTCTACATCCCTATTCAAATGGCTTGTATGGTGAAAATGAAATTCTATTCGCCTTCTTTCATGACATAAATTGAATCTTATGGTGGCGAAACAAATGAGACCTAGACTTTGACCTAAATGAAGGTGTGGTGAATGACATCAGACCCTAAACGATAAATGGATGAAATGACCTATAAGATGATAATGACCATGAATGGAGTGTTGGGAGTAGCATTTTAGACCTAGACATATTCAGTGAGCAAAATTTTATTTGAAAACTGGCTTTGAAACATGAAATTTTGACCTAGGACCACTACTAAACAAATATGAAAGAGTACATTTGAGCACTGAACATTGGAAACTAGAAGGCATGAATCCATTTTTCAAAATGATGAACATATTATGCATATCCTTGACCATGACATCAAATTTTAACTCTTAAAGTATGCATTTTATGATTATATGACCTAGATTATGACCAACTAGCTCATTCGATGACTTATGGCAGGAAATGATGATAATGACCATGATGGCTGCTTGTACCTTGAATAAGTGAAGGGAGTAGCATTGACACCTAGAAAATGACAGGGAACCATTTGAAAATCAAGAGACATGTCAAATTTAATTTTCAAATATTATAATTTGACCTAAGGCTCTAACAATAATCCAAAGAGTAAATTTGATCACTGTGATTATAGGACACTAACATTGGCTCCAATGGGGATGGCAACTCCTTTAGGAGGTGTCAAGAACACTATAGACTAGGTAGCCTTGTTCATTGGGTAATGGAGTCAGTGCAGCTACAATCTTCAAAGTGACTCAAATTAAACTGAAAACTGAATTGTACCATCAACTACAAACTCTACTGGAAATTGACACTGAAAAATATGCTCAGAACGTTGAGTTTATTCATCACACCTTACCTACTCTAATTGATATATAAGTGATCTAATCTAGTGAAGTCGAAGATCTAGTGTAACCAATCAAGTACATGACTACTTGACTGATGTTTGTATTCAACTCCACCAGACATAAAGAAAGATTTAATAAATGGAAATTCAAAATGAAACCTAAGTTCAAAACCTGTGTTGGTGAAAAAAACAAACTCCACCTTTTATGAAAATACTGCCCAAGGGGTCTTGAAAATAATGAAACATTACCTCTTGTGGATCAACAAAAAGAAGGGATATGCCTTCAAATATAATTGTTGATTGTTCTTCTTCATTTGGTTGTTCCCTCTTAAATAGAAATGTGACAATGTGATCTTTCATACCATCCAGATCATAGACAAGATTTGTATGTTCTTGATCTTCAATTGAGGTAGTCAAATCATCATCAACACAAATATCTACAAGTGTATTTTCATGTCTATCAGAAATAAAATTGTCTTGGCTTTGAAAAAATTATATATCTTGATCATTTGAAGGTTGTTGAACATATTCATCCAACTCAAGACAACAAACCTTATGTACATTGTTTTTAACCTCAACGGATAAATCACGACACTCTAGAGTTTCTATACAAGCACACTCAAAATTATTATCTGCACATATTTCCTCCTGAATAAAAAACTTAGAAGAGGAAAGGAATGAAGGGAAGCTAGAAATAACATCTTCATATATATCTTGATCGCTTGAATATTGGAAAGACTGCTGTGAATTATCATCAAATTCAGAAGATGGAAGATCAATGTCATCTTTTGAAGAATTATGCTCAAGTTCGTTGTCATCCATGGTAGAATCCATGTTTTTCTCATGGTGGTGAAAAGGGTTTTCATTCAAAGCATGCAAGAGTTCATCATTCATAAACCATTCATCGCCATAAGCATTTTACAACTCTTGAATAAAATTCTCAAAGTAATCACAAAAATCCTCAATCAAAAGCAAAGAGGGATAGGTTTCTCTATACTTCTAAAAAAATATTGAGTGAAAATCCTTGACAAAATAAATACAAGCAGGAGGCAAGCTTTCATACCAAAACCATGCTCTTTCTTCTAATGTGATCATGAACATATTCATTAAACAATCTTCATGAAAATTAATCCCCAACTTACGCACATGCATATGAAATCGTATGAAATGAACTATAGCATCATCACCTTTTCCATCTCTGAATTTTGGCAAGTATGTTTGCCAATCTACTTGAGGAATACGATTTGGAAAGCCTGGGACATGATATTGATGCATAGGAGCATATCTTCTAGACTGAGAACTCATTTCAATTTCTGGATCATGCTGCCAGTGGAGTCTTTGAATCAAGTTGGAGTTGCCAGGTGAATGATTCAGCCTTCATGTGTATGATCACTATCCACCATCAGCAATTAGATATGATCCTTGTCGTTCAGACCTAGGGAAAATGTGACCTTTCGTTCCTCGAAAATGACGCCAAAATGTTAACACCTTAGTTTCCCAAGGCTGAGAAAAGAAACCAAAGAGGTAACGATAGCCCAAACTTTTGACTTGGTAGCTAGCCCTACCAAATCAGATAGGGCTCTCTCAAAATCAGCCTCATAGCCAATGGAAGTGACTGAGAATATTAGGGTTTTAGGTTAGTTATTAGCTCAATGACAATTTGATTTAGGATTTGATGGATAAAGAGCACTAGGTTTAGGAACTAGGCAAATTATTTCAAAAGATGAGTTGTAGTCATAAAATGAGGTAAGATATATGCAATCAGAGACACAAATAGATCTGTCATGGAGTATGGTGATGAGGAAATTATATAGAAGGAGCTAAGTGAGCATACATGCATGATGTAATATTAATTTTTTTTGTATCACCTATGATAGGGTTAGGATGGACTTCCATTGTTGGTAGCAGACAGGTCACAGATATAGGTTGGTGTCATCAGTGGTCTGAGGGGCTTTTTTGAGGAGTTTTGAGGAGTTTCTTTGAGGACCAATGTCATTTGCTTGATATATTCCATCATCCGCATAGTTTGCCTTTCGTTCCTGTGCATTTTGACAACTTTCAGAAAACTGAGTTATTTTTGGGCTTAACTCAATTAATAGTGGCCAGAGATAGTACCATGGGCGATATACTATTTTCCTTAATTAATAGTAGCCAGAGATAGTACCATGGGCGATATACTATTTTCCTTAATTAAAAATGACTTTAATTAATCATTTAATTAAATGAAAAATAATATTTAGAGGAAAAGGGGCCAAAAGTGACTTAAGTGAAATATAATTAAATTAAAGTCGCTTTGATAGAGTCAATGGAGGATCTTCTAGAATAATAATAAAATAATAAAATAATATTTTTCTAGAGGATTGGAGATCTATCCATCAGATCTATAAAAGGAGAAGCGAAGTTCATTTGGAGATATCTTTGGATTAGATCATTTTCTTATGTGAGAGGTTTGAGACGTGGTTCTCTACTTCATTGGTAGACCCAGGACGGAAACCCTCGAGTGATTTAGTGAGAGTGGGCGAGCACCCATCTCTTCCCTTGGTGGATCCATTCAGGATTCACAGGTTGCAGTTCATTTCCAGTTTGTTTTGGAGGCTAGATGCATCATTGTTGTAGATCTATTTGGGCCATTATTTCAGCCATTTCCAGTTCTTGTATCAACAATTTTATATTAATAAAATAAGGCTGAGATCTTCTGCATACTTATATTGTCTATTATTCAGTTGCAGATTATATTTCCGTTTTTGCCGTAAATATTTTGGTTGATGTTATGAAAATTGTTTATAATGTTAACGACTTAAATTTTTGAAGGTATTTTACAAAACAATCTTTTGGTAATTTTATTGTTGAATTAATTTCCGGAAAAATTCATAAAATATTACAATGGTATCAAAGTTGGTGATCTTGCTAGCCTGAGGGTTTACTTTCCAAATTACCGGAAAATCCAAGTTCAAGGGTTTTACTGCACATCAAATTCATAATAAGATCGAATATTTATTACTTTTTCATGCATTATTGCACCATTGATTTTGATCTTAGTTGTTCGAGTTGTTTATCTTCAGCTTCTACATTTTTTTGCCTCAGTTTTGAGTGCGTATTATTGGAGGATGCAATTGATTTCTTGTGTCTGTTGTTGGTAGCAATGTTCATTATCTTATGAGAGCTATAGGAGAACCTAGGTTTATTAGCTTTTCAACTATAGGCTAACCTCCAGGGCCGAGATTGATATTATATTTCTGGAGCAGCGTGGAAGTCTCTATGCCAATGCAGAGGAGGAGAGTTGAGCCTAGTTGTGGAGGAGGGTCTCAACCATTTGAGATTTGGTTGTTGAGGAAGTATAGGAAGGATTAATTGTTGCACATTTGGAGGGCTATTGAATAGTTCGTTGATCATTCTATAGACAATGTATTCAGCAGCTACTCAGAGAGCATAGAGCTTATTGGGGTCAATTTTAGAGGATTGTGATTTGGCAAAAGAATTTCTGGGTTTTGGTCGGATTGGCTTGAGGAGTATGGGAATAATATTTGAGATTTTTCTAAGCACTAGATGTGGGTGTTTTTGGCCAATCCATTGCAACATCTAGTACAAAATTTCTATTGGAGAGCATTTTTTTGGGCCAAATTTATATTGGAGGGCCAAAATTATTCAGCTAGAATTTGCCCAATATTTTTCTGGATTTTTTGAGTAGAGTCCATGATTAAAATCCTGGCATTTTCTGAGTAGCAGATCATCCCATTTATGCATTTCCTACTTAGCTAGTAGTTAAGGGCGCTAGGCAAAAAGGGAAATTTTGAAAGTCAAAATTAGAGAAAACCATTTGTGGGTTTTTTTGAGTTTTGTGAGTAGAGTCCGTGGTTAAAATCCAAGAATTTTCTGAGCAGTATATCAACTCATTTATGTAGTCCCTACTCAACCAAAAACTATAAGAGCTAGGAGAAAAAGTGTCAGATTTTGAAGGTTGGAATTCAAGGAAACAATTTTTGGGTTTTTCTGGGTTTTGGGAAAGGATCACCTTCCCAAATTCCTAGAATTTGTTTAGCAGTAGAAGCATCCAAACTAACAGTCTGATATTAGCTAGCAATAACATTTCCAATAGTTGCGGAATTTCCAGAGTCAGCATAGAGCTAAGGAGAGATCGTTCCCTTTCATCTGGGGTAACATTTTTTTATCTTGCTTTTCTGGGATGAATTCATATTTTTGTGCAAAATTGATTTTTCTAGAGCCCAATTTATTTTCTAGAGCCTAAATTATTTGCCAGAGCTAGATTTATCTGTAGGGGCAGGGTATTGTAATGAGCAATGTATTAATGTATGTAGGGTATTTTTGTGGTACCTTTCATTGTTACCATAACTTTGTATTGTTGCCATAAATATGGGGTTGTTAAAATACCTCCTAAACCCACATGGAAGCACAACTGTTGAAGCTTTGAACCACAATGTTTCTATGGACCAAGAACCCAAGCAGAACAATAGACCTTTCTCAAAATGGGTCTATGCCATTCTTCAAAATGGGCAATCCAGGGACCTATAGAAATAATCAGAGATAGGGCACAAAATCCTTCCGCTTGGGACATATTTGAAACACATGAAGATCACATGGAGATTTCTTTCCAAACTTGAGGAACTTAATGAACTCCTTTCCAAAGTAAAACAGTCAGATGGGAGAAAATTAATTTGGGTGTTAAAACCATGTATGATTTCTCTCATACAACCTAAGTTCTTGGAGGAAACTTGTGGAGGGGTCACACTTCTAGTTGCAACTTGTCTCAGCAACATCACGAGACTAACCATTCCTACAACCCCTTACCATGATGACATTATGAGGAGAGTATGGCCACATTCAAAACATATTGCATCATTTTTTATCTTGAATGTGATGGATTGATTTTGCAGATGTTCCAATTCTTCTTCAACATTAGGAGACATCATGCTCACACAGTCATAGCACACATGAAGTCCATCCTATCTTCATGTATGAGAGACATTAAGGCCATTTGCCGAAAGTTGCAGACTAGGGTGTTGAGCATTTGGAGGAGAGAATTTGGTCTTACCTACTGCTTATGAGCTAGCCCAAGGGAAAGTTGAGCATAATATTGGGCTATTTAGGAGGCGGTTGACCAAGAAGGAGTTGCTCCAGCTTGGTGGATCAGTTAGTAGAAATGAGCTGAGGAGGAAGGGACTTTGCTTCATCTGCAAAGAACCTTGGGGGCATGATCACTCATGCTTGAGTGATGCAGATGACATGGCAGGGGCAGAACAAAAGGAAATTTCTTCTGTATGCCAGGATGAGGACTCTTCGTCAGATGAGTCCATGGGATCATATGAGGATGCTTCTGAGGAGTGAGAGTAGTCATGAGGAGTTGATGACAATAGGCTGAAGCTGTATTCCAGTATGCAGGGTGAGCAGTTAGGGGACTCTACGGGAGATACTCCAGGTGATGAGTCATCTGTGGTGACTTAGCCGGAGCAGCATATGAGGAGCATGAGTCAGTAGAGGAGGAGGCTATGCACATCATGCATGATAGTCCTTTATGGGAGAGCCAAATGGAGGCTCATATTGAGTCTATGATGGATGTACGGATACCATTAGGGTCAGCCATGGGTGAGGAGCAGACCGATTACGGGCATCTAGCAAGGAGGCAGTATTTGCAGATACTTATCCTCATGAGATGTTGGAGGTTGATATGATAGTTTTGCAGAAGGCTAGTATACAACAACAGCATGACATTATTGATTAGGAGAGGGATGAGTTGTTGGGGATGGTGGAGCATTCATCTTGAGCTGATACACAGATGAGGTGCAGATAGATGTACGTGCAATCAACAGAGCAGCAGTGCTTTCGGGGAGTAGCACTCTCCAGGAGTACATCGATGGGGCTTGCAGCATATCTCACCCACTTTGGCCTTGTATAGAGAGAGGGGCCTTCCTTTACAAGAATATCTTGTTAGCAGATGAGACAGAGTAGCATGATTTGAGTATGGGATGGTGACAACACTCCAGACATGTTTCATATGTAGATGTCACTACATTGGATTATTTTTCTAGGTTAGATTGGTGGGATATCATGAGTTGGTACCCTTTTGATGGTATGATCTTCTTCGTAGGAAGCATAGTGGAGCAGGGGCCCTTAGACATGACAGATGCTACAGATTCTGGTTGGCAGTGGGGCATAGGCCGATAATTCTTCAACATTCCATCCCGACTTCAGGAGAGCAGGGTTAGCATTAGATCGATTCCGGAGTTGGATTGGAGAGAGGTGATGAGTTGGTATTCTATTGATAGAGTATCATTCTTAGTCTCGGGTACATTTCAACAGGAGCAATTTGATGGGAGAGATGTTACGTGTTCCATTGGGCCATGGATTGTGGACTGACAGTCCATCAATATTTTAGTAGCACTGGCTTGACGTCCACAAATCATGATTGACATTGGCCTAGACTGAGAGTTGGACTGGAGAGAGGAGATTCGTTGGTAAGCAGTTGGTGGGGTAGCTTATATAGTGAGAGGTACAACATAGTAGGATCCATGGAGCATTGATGCTTGCTGGCAGACTTCGCTTCATGGGGTAGTAGCTATAGACAGAAGCAGTACACAGTCTGAGCCATGGGACTTGGGTGATGATTGGCCATTGTGGCATTGGGATCTAGGAGGATTGTTTGATGATAGGTACAGTGAGAGATTAGTTTGGGATCCCGACATTGAGGGGTCTATTCCGGGTGGTTTGACACAAGTGCATAGTAGCACCCAGGAGTTTTTATGGGATCTATGCATTGGGTCTCAGTTGAATCAGGCCAATAGGTTTTCCTACATATTTGGATTGCTTGAGGGAAAGCAATATTGGGGCAGAAGGTCTATAATATTCCTTTTTTTGGTATCACCTATGTAGGGTTAGGATGGACTTACAGAGTTTGGAGCAGACAGGTCACAGATATAGGCTGGTGTCATCAGCAGGCCCAGGGGATTTTTGGAGTAGTTTTGAGGAGTTTCTATGAGGACCGATGGCATTCTCTTGATATATTCCATTATCCACACAGTTTTCCTTTCGTTACGACACATTCCGGAAACTTTCAGAAAACTGAGTTATTTCTGGGCTTAACTCAATTAATTACACTCAAGGTGGAATTCCAGGAGGAATACATGATAGAACACCTTAGTGGAATATCTCGTTGGAACTGGAATGAGGAGATCTTCAGGATGGGATGCTGAGAAGTGACTTATAGTGGCCAGAGATAATACCATGGATGATATAATATTTTCCTTAATTAAAAATGACTTTAATTAGTCATTTAATTAAAGGAAAAATAATATTTAGAGGAAAAGGGGCCAAAATTGACTTAATTGAAATATAATTAAATTAAAGTCTCTTTGATAGAGTCAATGGAGGATCTTCTAGAATAATAATAAAATAATAAAATAAGATGCTTCTAGAGGATTGGAGATCTATCCATTAGATCTATAAAAGGAGAAGCAAAGGTCATTTGGATTAGATCATTTTCTTATGTGATAGGTTTGAGACATGGTTCTCTACTTCATTGGTAGCCCAGGATGGAAACCCTCGGGTGATTTAGTGAGAGTGGGCGAGCGCCCATCTTTTCCCTTGGTGGATCCATTCAGGATTCACAGGTTGCAGTTTATTTCCATTTTGTTTTGGAGGCATGTTGCAGCATTGTTGTAGATTTATTTGGGCCATTGTTTCAGCCATTTCCAGTTCTTGTATCAATAGTTTTATATTAATAAAATAAGGCTGAGATTTTCTGCATACTTATGTTGTCTATTATTCAGTTGCAAATTATATTTTTGTTTTTGCTGTAAATATTGTGGCTGATGTTATGCAAATTGTTTATAATGTTAACGGTTTAAATTTTGAAGGTATTTTACACAAAAATATTCTGGTAATTTTATGGTTGAATTAATTTTTGGAAAATTTCATAAAATATCCTATTTGGGATATTACACATGAATTCACTTATTTGGAAGAGAAACACTTAGATGATAATCTTAAACAAAGAAAAACATTTCTGACAATTATTTTTGTTTAACACTTAGGATATTAACATAAGAAGAAATATGAATAGCTACTAGAAACATCTAATAATCATATGCTTAAGAAATACTGGAGAAAATAGTGCAATTGAGCACAACACATGAATCCCATAAAAATAGCTACAACTGTATATTATTTCTGCCAAAACAGTTCCAAAATGTCTCTCCCTCTAGTATCCAACCTCTCTCTTAGGCCTGTTTCTGAATACATATAGAAGACAAACAAGATTTCCTCTCTAAGGGGTCGAATCGTGATCCATAGCAATTGATTCATTGTTAATTTTAGATAACCATGGTATGTTTTATGCTTTATGTAGTTTTACTTCAATATTTTTTATAGGCCCAATTCAATTTAGCAATCACATAAACATGAAATAAAAATGATGATAGAACATAATAATAGACAAACAGAAGACAAGCCAAATAATGTAGATCATATTTTACAATTCCTCTTGTCCAACAAAGATAGAGAGTGATGTGCGTTACGGTAGTAAAAAATATGCATCAGCCAACAAAGTATTTCTCAACATCAGATCAACCAACCTTCGAAGTGTCACACACACTCGTTAAAGACAGTGTTAGCCCCCTGTAAATTTTTGACAGGCAAAGTAGGGGGCTAAAAAGTTTTTGAGTCTTCAAGGAATGAATTTCCTTTGACAACACTTCAACCTTGAAGTCTCCTGTGCCTTTGCCCTGTGATGAAGTCCCCTCTGCTGATTTCCATTATAGAACCTCTCTGATTACAAAGCTGTGCTCCAAAGGACCTATTTTTACCCCTTGTACCCCTGCAAAAATATCCCATTTAACTTTTTTGCCCCTTTTTAAACTTCCTTTCCACCATTTTCCCCCTTCTGAAATTCCTTCGTTAATCCTCTAATCCTCCCAAAGCCCTGTTTAAACCCTTCAAATACTTTTTATTTGGCTTAAACAGTTCTCTTCTCCCTATCGTTTCCCTTTTCCACCCTCAAATTGCATTAAAATGGCCCAAAAGGCCATATTCTACATGAATATGGGTCTTAACCCCCTTCAGTTAGCCCTAGAACCATTTTCCCTCACGTGACCCGGGCACTAGAACCACCCGCCAGCCCATAAGAGTGCCTATTAGATATGTATCGTGCGAAAGTTGAACCGTCGATCTGTATTTATCGAATGGTTATCGCGTGCTCTGCAGTGCCCGCGGTTTACCCTGTTCATCGCCTCGACCACGCCATCATCGTTTATTTAACCGCAGATAAACGGTCTACAGTACATCAGTCTCGGTGGTCCTTGCGGCGTTCACTGTACCAAAATAGCCCGGTTTTCATCGCACCACTATTGGAGGTCGGGCAGTATTTCCCTTTGCCCAGCGATTCCATACAACAATCGACATGTGGCTTCGACACTATTCCAAAACCGCTACCTCATCGCACGTTATCGTTCATCCCCAGATGCGTAGCGATATCGCCATGAGCCGTTAGATCTGGGGCAGCCCATCCAACGGTTGTCGCTCCCCAAAGCTGCGCAGAGGTTAACCCATGGTCTCTATACTCTTGGCCCACCGTTCGTCTCCCTCCGTTGCATTTTTGACCGTCGATCTCCTTTGAGATTTGACAGTCCAGATTTGTTTTCCCGCTGTTGACTTTTCCGTCATCGCCCGGTCTGCCACGTCACCCCCATGTGTATCCACTATACATCCGCCCATCCCATTGCATATATTTGTTCAAAAGGTCGATGTTTATAAGGTTTTCACGTATAATTCACTCTGCATTCCGCCAACCTTCTCCAGAGCATTTCTCCACCATTCCTCTGCATTTTTATACCATCTCCAGGCACAGTCCCATCATTTCGCCAGCTACACGGCCATTTTCATCATCTGCACTGCATCCATTACCCCCATCCATGGATTTCGTAACAATTTTTTTGTTTTGCAGGGTTTTGAGGCGGTGAAAGCCGCCATGATTCGCACATGCTGTAACAGTGACAGAAAATATAGGAAAAGACCATGTACAGAGGCAGAGATCATGAAGAAAGGCCCGAGGAGGTACCACAATGGGACTTGCATTTAAAGGGCAGGGTTTAACTCTGTGAAAATGTCCCAGCGCCATTAAAGCACAGATTTCATGGTCAGAGATGTAAATTAAGCAACAGAGAGCTTAAGGCACGTAAATGAAGATATATGAGCCTTAATACAAGGATTTAAAGGCGAAGCACCAGATTAGCGATGTCACGAATCAAACGGAGTGTACAGCATATATAAATTCATGTATATCAGGGTTTGTACACCAGCATAATTTTTTCCCCGTAAAGGACATAATGCCCATACAGTTTTTATTCTACACTGTGCTCCTGAAGAAATTTCCACCCTGACAACAGTCCGAAGCTACCAGAGCATTTGTTTCATAAATATGGTAGACTTCTCAGTCGTTTATTTATCATTTGTTTATTTACCAAAGTACCATAGGGTCATGCAGATCAAAGTACATCAAGAGACATACCGAAGTAAATAGAGGCATGAAGAAGAACACTCTTCCATCCAAAGAGTGACAGGAATTGAATGCACAGAATTTAAACAGAATGGGCTTCGGCCCTATTTCTTTCAGAAATTTTAATGTTGCATTTAGTTTTCACCTACCTCCTCAACCCATCTTTCAACTATAAATTCATGAAGAAACTCATTATAAAGGTTGTTGATCAGTTATCAGAGAACTGCAAGTAGTTTCTTTCGAGACACTGTCTCTGTGTAAAGTGTAAGATAGGTCGAAGGAGATGTTTTTAGATTGAGTATTCAGCTATTGGAAATGTTGTACTTGACTGGTATTGCTATTTAATATGACAAGCACATTTCTTTGGATCTTGATCTGAAGCAGCGGTGATGTTTTCCTATCTCTCTGTTTTAATTCATTTCACTTCATTTCTACTGGCTTGCATCAGAATATTGGCATAGGATTTACCCTTGTTAGGTACCCTATGTTTCTGCTCTCCTTGCCATTAATGTTGTTCTTCTAAATGTGTTATCTAAGAATCGATTTCAGTTAATTTAACTAGTGTAGTGGATGTTATTGCCTGCTCTCTGATGTATGAATTGAGTGTATTTGTTCTTATACATTTCTTGTTAAGGATTTAGTTGGAAGATTTGGGAACACTGGGGATTAGAGTTAGCCCTATCCACTAGGATCCTTGTGCGACTAGCTGGTCTTTAACTTTGTGCTCTAAATCTGTGTTATCATCTTTTAAGATCCTATGTTTTAGATGACTAGCTCAATTGAAAGCCTTCCTATTGATTATGCAAGAAAATCCTTTCCTGACTCCATTTCCCAATGGTTTTTAATATTTCCTGGAATACTTCACCTCTGCCTTTCTCCTCTTTTATCATCCTTTTCTTACATTGAACCCTTCCTTCCTGATAACCAGCAACCAAATCAAAACAAATCAAACAAACAAACCTTGTGCCTATAACTAGCCTAACATCTTAACTTCTGAGCTTTAAAGTCATACACCTTTGACATCTCATAGAGAGATCCCTCTTTGGACCTAGGAGGGCTAGATCCTGAGGTATGAAAGTGGTTTGATGTTGTCTCATCTTTTGGTCTTGCCAATCTGGCCAAAACATGGGAACGCCAACATAATGGCGACTCAACTGGGGACTGAGTGCATTACACCTTAAACATTCTTAAGCATTCAAAAAACCTACAATATCTGGTTAGGTTGGTAGTTAAAAATTCCTATTCACAGATCAACCTCTATACCATTGTTGTGTTTTCCCCATACTCTTGGACAGAGTCTGGAAAGGGCCAGGTAGCCTCCAGATCTCACAATATTTCAGAGGTGACATATCTGGTAAAAGCCCTCCCAGTCAATCTCTAGTTAGAGTTTGCTGTGTTTTGAAGATATTTCTGAAAAGGGATATTTTACAAGCACTGTGGTGGATAGTGTACCCTCCAAAAACATCCTAAACCTTTCCACCTGGCGACTCCACGCTCCCTATGATCCAAAGACCTAATGACTCCACTGGTAGAAGACTCTGAACTGGTTGAGAAGATACAATGACCTCTTTTCGATTTACAAACATGCTTCCATGCATACAGAGAATATATTCCCCAATGAACAGGGAGCATATCCCTAGATTCCCACACAAAATGCCTGAAGTGGACTGGTTAAAAAACCTGCCTATCTTTTAGGGTGAAAACACTGAGGACCGCTTGCTACATCTCATCAAGTTTCATATACATGTGTGGAGATTTAAAGTTGAATGGGATGAAGACTGCCTAATGAAAATGTTCATGGCAACATTAGAAGGAAAAGCTAGGGTCTGGTATGAATGGTTAGAACCTCGGAGTTTTTTTTCTTTAAGGGACATGCACCAAGTATTTTACAAGAATTATAAAGGAAACTCTCCATCCTTATCATAGGATTGTTGTGATCAATCTCAGAATATCATACAATATCTGTTGGGTATTGATGAGGATTTGGTTAACATGCCTCCTGAAGATCTATTAACAGCCATTCAAGATTTTCATATGCATCCTAGCCATCACAATAACATAGATGAATCAGCTGAGGATGAAAACAGTCAAGAGACTGTAGAAATTATTCAAGATATTCCTGAAAACTCAGATGCTGATTTATCATCCCCTATAGTTGAGGCTCAAGATGACATCCTGCCTCAAATCCAGTCTTCAGAGGAAACAGAGAGCTACTGCACTTCTGCATAAAGGAACACAAGACCATTTTCCCCTTTGACAGAAGAAGAAATAGATCATATCATCAATAGACAGCTAGCCTCTGAATTTTTTTGCAGATCATACATCCTGGCCCATTCATCTGATGAGCTTTGTTGTACAGAGTTGGAAAGCTCACATGTAAACTAGAATGAAGAAAAATCTGTTGATAATCTAGTATGTCTGATTGGTAGCATTACTTACATTCATGAATTTCCTATTTTTGATCTATCTGATGATGATGTTCTCCAAACAGAAGATGATCTTGCAGGGTCATCATTAGTAGATTTATGGGAGGAAAATAAATTCCAGTTACTTCCAGAGAGTAATGAGCCAATGCAGGATATTTATGATACTGATGAAGAAAGCTTTAAGAGTGCAGAAGAGGGTGAAGGATCCCTGGATCTTTGCTTCACTCCATTACAACTCATCAGTAATGGTTTTCACATGATTAGATGTCAGCAACATTTCATCTCAGAAGATGAAGAGGAAAACAAGGAAGCAATTTTTGAGCAGACTGAAAATAGAGAGTTTTCTCTTGAAGAAGAGGAAGAAATAGATCAAGCCCCTGCTCAAGAATACATGGATCTTTCCATAGAGCTCAACACCTTAGAGCAGAATACATCAGTGCTCCAAGAGGACAACACTGCCATATATGATGAGTCCTCCAGTTCAGAAAATGAAAAAGGTGAGGGAGATTCTCTTTCTAAAGAAAGTCTTACTCTTGATCCAGTGGAAGAAGAGGAAATCCTGGTTGAAGCCTGCTTGCCAGATATTCATAACTAGGTATCGTTTCATGATACTTATGTACATTACCTGCACACATTTGAAGAAGGATCAAAGGTTTTTTTGAGCAGCGTGTTGCTAACAGAAAGAAAATTTTTCAAAGCTGTTGTTATTGGACAAAAAGAGTGGGAGCTGCCCTGCCTATCCAGCCTACTCAAGGCATTGAGCAAGAAAGACCAGTCATGGGATCATTTGATGGACTGGTTGCATTGGAAGACAATGTTTGTAAGCTAGATTTGTAAATATTCTAGTTAGAGTAGGGTAGGTAGGAAAAGCTCAAATAAGCTCAGCCCGTGAGCATGTAGTTAGTTGTTTTAATTTCTGCAAGGTGCAGCGAGTCAGACAATCTAATCCTGGCTTGACTGTTTTCAATTTCTATCTTAGAATGTAGAGAATAAATCTGCTAGACAGTCTCATCCTAGTAGATAGTAGTGTAGGTAGAGAAGCATATGAGATCAACAGTCTAATCTGGTCTCATGGAGTTATTAGGGTAGAAATAGAATAGGTTTATTTTTTTTTTATGAAATAAATGATGTAAATGGTCTGCTAGTCCAAATGCACCTAAAAGAAAAATGCTAGGATTGTAGTTTGGGTAGGTAGATTGTTTGGGAATGTTTCTACTGATATAATGTCTTCATGATTTGTGGCAGCTGATCTAAGGAAAGAAAGGGATGTGCCAAGTAGCAGGCATCTGGCCTACACCAAAGATTTATCCTCTGAATTCTTGACTCCTTCAAGAAGAAGCCATCCCCATGTGGAGCCACTGTTAGCCCCCTGTAAATTTTTGACAGGCAAAGTAGGGGGCTAAAAAGTTTTTGAGTCTTCAAGGAATGCATTTCCTCTGAAAACACATCATCCTTGAAATCTCCTGTGCCTTTGCCCTATGATGAAGTCCCCTCTGCTGATTTCCAATATAGAACCTCTCTGATTACAAAGTTGTGCTCCAAAGGACCTATTTTTACCCCTTGTACCTCTGCAAAAATATCCCATTTCACTCTGTTGCCCCTTTTTTAAGCTTCCTTTCCATCCTTTTCCCCCTTCTGAAATTCTTTCGTTAATCCTCTACTCCTCCCAAAGCCCTGTTTAAACCCTTCAAATACTTTTTATTTGGCTTAAATAGTCCTCTTCTCCCTATCGTTTCCCTTTTCCACCCTCAAATTTCATTAAAATGGCCCAAAAGGCCATATTCTCCATGAATATGGGTCTTATCCCCCTTCAGCTAGCCCCATAACTGTTTTCCCTCATGTGACCCGAGCGCTAGAAACAACCGCCAGCCCATAAGAGCGCCTATCAGATATGTATCGGGCGAAAGTTGAACCGTCGATCTGTATTGATCGAACGGTTATCGCGTGCTCTACAGCGCCTGTGGTCTACCCCATTCATCGCCCCGACCACGCCATCACCGTTTATTTAACCGCAGATCAACGGTCCGCAGTACATCCGTCCCGGTGGTCCCCACCGCGTTCATTGTACCAAAACAACCCGGTTTTCATCGCACCGCTATTGGAGGCTGGGCGGTATTTTCCCTTTGCCCAGCGATTCCATACAGTAATCGACTCGTGGCTCTGACACTATTCCAAAACAGCTACCTCATCGCACGTTATCGTTCGTTTGTGGATGCGTAGCGATATCGCCGTGAGCCATTAGATCTAGGGCAGCCCATCCAACGGTTGTCGCTCCCTGAAGCTGCGCAGAGGTTAACCCATGGTCTTCGTACTCCTGGCCCATCGTTCGTTGCCCTCCGTTGCATTTTCGACCATCGATCTCCTTTGAGATCTGACGGTACAGATTTGTTTTCCCGTTGTTGACTTTTCCGTCATCGCCCGGTCCACCACGTCACCCCCACGTGTATCCACTATACATCCGCCCATCCCATTGCATATATTTGTTCAAAAGGTCGATGTTTATAAGGTTTTCACATATAATTCGCTCTGCATTCTGCCAACCTTCTCCAGAGCATTTCTCCACCATTCCTCTGCATTTTTCTACCATCTCCCGGCACAGTCCCATCATTTCGCCAGCTACACGACCATTTTCATCATCCGCACTGCATCCATTACCCCCATCCATGGATTTCGTAACAATTTTTTTGTTTTGCAGGGTTTTGAGGCAGTGAAAGCCACCATGATTTGCACATGCTGTCACAGTGACAGAAAATATAGGAAAAGACTGTGTACAAAGGCAGAGATCATGAAGAAAGGCCCGAGGAGGTACCACAATGGGACTTGCATTTAAAGGGCAGGGTTTAACTCTGTGAAAATGTCCCGACGCCATTAAAGCACAGATCTCACGGTCAGAGATGTAAATTAAGTAGCAGAGAGCTTAAGGCACGCAAATGAAGATATATGAGCCTTAATACAGGGATTTAAAGACGAAGCACCGGATCAGCGATGTCATGAATCACACGGAGTGTACAACATATAGAAATTCATGTATATCAGGGTTTGTACACCAGCAGAATTTTTTCCCCATAAAGGACAAAATGCCCATACAGGTTTTATTCTACACCATGCTCCTGAAGAAATTTCCACCCTGACAACAGTCCGAAGCTACCAGAGCATTTGTTTCATAAATACGGCAGACTTCTCAGTAATTTATTTATCATTTGTTTATTCACCAAAGTACCACAGGGTCATGCAGATCAAAGTACATCAAGAGACATACCGAAGTAAATAGAGGCCTGAAGAAGACCACTCTTCCATCCAAAGAGTGACAGGAATTGAATGCTCAGAATTTAAACAGAATGGCCTTCGGCCCTATTTCTTTTAGAAATTTTAATGCTGCATTTAGTTTTCACCTACCTCCTCAACCCATATTGCAGCTATAAATTCATGAAGAAAATCATTGTAAAGGTTGTTGATCAGTTATCAGAGAACTGCAAGTAGTTTTTTTCGAGACACTGTCTCTGTGTAAAGTGTAAGATAGGTTGAAGGAGATGTTTTCAGACTAAGTATTTAGCTATTGGAAATGTTGTACTTGACTGGTATTGCTTTTAATATGACAAGCACATTTCTTTGGATCCTGATCTGAAGCAGTGGTGATGTTTTCCTATCTCTGTGTTTTAATTCATTTCACTTCGTTTCTACTGGCTTGCATCATAATATTTGTTGAGTCTCAAATCTGCATCTTTCTTATACATCTTCCTAGACCTTTTTCATTCACCTGAACCTTCCAAGTTGTCAATATCATTGTATATTAATTGCAAAAGAGCATCTAAAATGGCTTTTTACTATATTTTGTGTCTGCTATTTGAATTAGATTTTTTCTCATTTAGCTGCGGAATCTTGCCACTTTCCGCAGCTGCTGCAACTTTCCGCAGCCATTTTGTGATAGTCTATGTTGTAGGTGTCTTCAGGTAAAACGAGCCACATGGGCAAGTCAAAAATGATGTGGACATGGATCGTGTCCTATTGGCTCGAGAAAATTCACTTAAGGAGGCTGTGGTCAAAGGTGGCCAAGTGGAAGTCAACCGTAGAGTCCCACGGTGACAGGACTCTATTTCTCATCACGTGAGGATTTGCATGACCGTTTCTAACTTACGGGAGACACATCAACACCTGTACACGGCTCCATAAGCCGAATCCAACATCCACTCCTCATAGATTTACTCCTCACTGCGGCCATGATGCTGGATCCCTGGACGTGATGATTTACATGTCTCCATCAGCACAAACTTTAGGGAATTAGTTATATTTCCTTTGTTATAAATAATGCGTTTGCATACGCATATTAGATTAGTCTCCATTAGCCTCCAGATAGCTCTATAATGTAATTACGTTGCCACTGTGCCGTAATATCACCTCCCTGTTATGACTGCATTTTAATATATAAGAAGACTCTGTTTCCAAGCGTAATTTGTACTTGAAGGCTGTTGCCAAGGCTGGTGCAGAGAGCCCCTGCACACGCTGAGGTTTTGTGCATTATTGTATAGTTTCTTGTTTATTTCTTTAAGTTCATTGTGCCATAATTCATTCATGTGTTTATACATTACATCTTTCATGGTATTTATGTTTCATCACTGTCCATAATCTTTCATGCTTTACATTTTACTTCTGTCTTTCATGATTCATGTTATTGTTAACTGATCAGTGTTCTTGTTTCAGATTACAAATAGGCAGCCCGGGCATTTGCATAACCTTTTGACTAATGACATGGAATCAATATTGTTCTGCTGCTAATTTACTTTTTGTTTAATTGTAGCACTGCTTTGTTTATTTCAGTCTTGCACATTTGTTTCAGTAGTTAGATTTAGATATATTAAATTGCTCATGTCATTTTCAGTTACCTCCGAAAGCCACAGCTGGACTGATGGTGAGGGATTGAAGTATGAATGTGTAGTTTGATATTAGTTTACTTTCTGTAAGTTAGATATATTAAATTGCTCATGTCATTTTCAGTTACCTCCGAAAGCCACAGCTGGACTGATGGTGAGGGATTGAAGTATGAGTGTGTAGTTTGATATTAGTTTACTTTCTGCAAGTTAGATATATTAAATTGCTCATGTCATTTTCAGTTACCTCCGAAAGCCACAGCTGGACTGATGGTGAGGGATTGAAGTATGAGTATGTAGTTTGATATTAGTTTACTTTCTGCAAGTTAGATATATTAAATTGCTCATGTCATTTTCAGTTACCTCCGAAAGCCACAGCTGGACTGATGGTGAGGGATTGAAGTATGAGTGTGTAGTTTGATATTAGTTTCTTTTTCTACAAATTAGATATTAGATTGCTCAAGTTGTTTATGGTTACCTCCGAAAGCCATAGCCGGACTAATGGTGAGGGATCAGGATATAAGTTTATGTAATTTGATTTAGATTTACTTTGTTGCAATTCTTGGATTTCTTTAAGCATAGTTTCTTTTGTGTTTAGACAGCAGCAAGGATAATTTGGTTTTCATGCTCAATAGTTCACTGTTTGATTTATTAGGCTAGCAGCACATTTTCATTTCCTTTCAAGTTTTTTCATTGTATGTTTCAAATTCCTTTTGAAGTTTGAAGTTGGTAAATCATTATAAAGGATATCATTGCCTTGAACAATCATAACCATACTTGTTTTTATTTTAGAATTTTCTTCTCACATTAGAAAACCAAAAATGACAAAAAGACAAGAAATAGGTTATCTTGCACATATAGTGCGCCACACTTCATCAGCTTATGAATCCAGGATTGATAAATTAATGTAGCAATTTAGGACACACTAAATTGACCAAACATTTTGGCGCCGTTGCCGGGGAAGTGTAACTAGGTAGCCAATTTCTTAAAAAAATAAATAATAATAATAATAAAAGAAGGGAAAACTTGATAATTTCTTGAAGTATGCTCTCCTCTTGCACCTAGTGTGATCTGGAGGATCAGAAAAGAGAGTTATTGGTTTAGTAATTTCTTAAGTATGCTCTCTTCTTGCACTTAGTGTGACCTGGAAGATCAGAAAGAGAATTATTATCCCTACTTAAAAAAAAATAAAAAAAATGACATGCATAGAGCAAGAGATTCTAGGGGAAGGTTTATAGCTAAAGCCAAGAGTTCGATTTTCACAACTCCATCTTCTTCAAGGCATAGATAAGAATCACCACCATCTATCCCTAGCCTTAAGATTTTTGGAATTCAAGGAGCAGCTGAATTAGAGGATTCTCCTATACCACCTACTAAATCTCATTTAGAAAAGGAAGAGACTCCCTCTCATCCTCCCTTGATAGAAGAACTAGAGGACTTTAAGGACTCTAAAGAAACTATCATGGCAGAGGAAATAATAGATGGATTTAGAGGTAGAGGTAGAGGAGGAGGAAATAATGGAGACAACAATGGTGAAGGTAATAATGGAAGAAATAGGGAAGGAGACAACTTGTTTGGATTCCCTATAGTTGATGAGGAAACTCATACAACGATGAAAAATATCTCACCATCTATCCTCCCTAAATTTTATGGATTGCGAAGTGAGGATCCTGAAACATTTCTGTTTGAGTTTGAAGTTGTGTGCCGAACTTATGACTATATGGAAGACTCTCAAAAACTCAAACTGTTTCCTTCAACATTGAAGGGAGCTGCTTTGAAATGGTTCATGGGATTAGCCACTCAATCTATTAGGACTTGGAATGATATGAAACAAAATTTTTTGGATAGATACTTGGACTATTGTATGCCCACCAATCACAAGGATGAGGTATTCAAAATGATGCAAAAAGAAGATGAAAATTTGGAAGACTTACTTGAAATATTTCAATATAACTTGAAAAGAGCAAAGATGAGCAACTTAGATGATGAAACCTTGAAAGCCCTCATATTAAAAGCCATTAGAGATGAATGGATAGATATTTTAAACATGATGGGAAAGGAGACATTTCTCAACTTCCACTTCGTGACATAACAGAACTATGTGTCCATCTCTCAAGAGGAAAATCTAAAACAGGAAAAGGGCCTAGGGATCCTTCTCTTATTAGGGCTAACAAATCTGCAACTGGACCAGTAAGTAGGGCAGAGATTGGTAATATGATTGATGAATTCAAAACTGATATCTTAGGGAGCCTTAGTGAACAACTAGACACCCTTAAAATCCAAAACAAGCAGAAAGAAGAAACAGATGCTTTAGCCATATTTTGCCCGAAATGTAGGAAGAAACATGCTTTAAGGGAATGTCCCTTGGATGCAAAAGTTGTAGAAACATGTATGATTTTCTCATAGAATCATGAGATCAAGGATTGTCCTTCAATTCCTAGACTCAAAGCTGTCTTTCAAGAAGACCCAAATTCAGTAGAATCTCTCTGTTTTGTTGCAAGAAGACCTTGGCAGGGACAACAAACTCAAGGGTTTAACAACCCTATGAATCCTCAAACCCCACCAAATTGGAATCCTTGGCAACAACCTTGGCCCCAACATCAAAATCCATATCAGCCATGGGTACAAGGGATGCAAAATCCTTATGGGAGATTTGCTCAATTTTATCAATATCCTCCATCTTTTCAAAATCAACAAGCTCCACAATTTCCAAACCCAAATCCACAACTTTCATTTCCAATTCCACAACAACAACCTTCTCAACAAAATCCAAATCCTCAACTCATGCTCCCATACCAACAAAAGCCAAATCAACTTCCAGCACAGCCATTGCCAAATCCTAACAATAAAAATCCTCAGAATACTTACATGATAGAAGGACAACAATTTCCTACCTATATGATTGTTCCTCTCAATGATGTACAACTTAGATCTGGTAGAGTTTTAGAAAAACCTTCTATAGATGACCTAGAGCAGGATACCTCTGAGGAGGACTCTCTTAAAGCCAATAATGATTCTGAGGAAGTATCTCTTCAAAACTCAAATATTCAAAAAGAGAAAGAAAAGTTAACACCCACAACTCCTATAGTTGAGCAACCTGCATCTTCATCTACACCTCCTTTTCCTGAAAGACTACAAATTGACAAGGGGGTGGAAAAACAAATCTTGTTGCCTAACTATGATTTTCGAGATGAATTGAAGAATGTTTGTATCAAGATTCCCTTGCTACAAGCCATTCGAGAGATTCCTATTCTAGCAAAAACAATAAAGGAGTTGAGTTTTAAAAGACCAGGAAAAAAACTAAAAGACACAAGAAGAATCCACCTGGTAGGAAAAATTGCAGATATTATGATGGGAAAAATTACCATGCAGAAGTATGTAGATCTAGGAAGTCCAATTGTCAAGACACATATAAATGGGATAGAAATTCCAAACACATTGATTGACTTAGGGGTTGCTATTAACATTATGAGTAGACAGACTATGGACCAGTTAAAACTTCCTAACCTTCTTTTTACACCTACTTTACTGCAACTTGCAGATCGATCAATTATTAAACCAGATGGTGTATTAGAAGATATTTCAATCTCCTTATATTCTTGGGAATATCCAGTAGATTTTATGATTTTGACTCCCAAGAGTAATCTAGGAGGGCACCCACTTATCTTAGGAAGACCTTGGCTAGCCACAGCTGATGCTTTTATTAGTTGTAGATCCGGGGATATGTACATTTCTAATGGTAATTCGACAAAGAAATTCAATTTGTATCCTCCAGCAAAAGCAATCACAGAAGTAGGAGACAATGAATGGGTTGATGATGAGGACATTATACAACCTGTCTTTACCATTTCAGAAATTAGTGAGGATAGTCAAATTCTGAACACATTAGAAAATTTTGAGACATCTTCAGAATATGACCCCACACAATTTCAGTTGGAATCTGACATAGAATATTTATCATCAAGACAAATGTCTCTCTACTCTATGGAAGAGTTTGGTAGTTCTATCATTGAGATTTTTCCAGAAAAAACATTGAATATCAACAAACATTTGGAAGAGTCACAACAAAAAGAACTAATCAAAATCTTGCAAAAACATTCTACTGCATTTGCATGGGAGTATACTGACATGAAAGGTATTGATCCTAAAACTTGCATCCATAATATCTATATTGAGGAAAACAGTAGACCAATCAGACAACCTCAAAGAAGGATGAATCCAAATCTTAGGGAGATAGTGAAAGAAGAGCTCCAAAAACTACTCAATGTAAACTTCATTTATCCAATTTCAGATAGCCGATGGGTTTCTCCTCCGGTTATAGTACCTAAAAAGAATGGTAAATGGAGGGTATGCATTGATTACAGGGAATTGAACAAAGCAACTTTGAAGGATCACTTTCCTTTGCCTTTTATCGATTAGGTATTAGACACATTAGCAGGTAAAAAGTACTTTTCATTTTTGGATGGTTTTAGCGGCTATAATCAAATTCAGGTAGCACCTGAAGATCAAGATAAGACCACATTTACTTGTCCATGGGGAACTTTTGCCTACCGAGTGCTTCCTTTTGGGTTATGTAATGCACCAGCAACATTCCAAAGAGCAATACTAGGAATTTTTTCTGATCTAATCCATGATTGTGTAGAGGTTTATATGGATGATTTTACAGTTTATGGTAATTCATTTGAAGAGGCATTAGAAAAATTGGAAAAAGTTCTTATAAGATGTAAAGAAACAAACCTTTCATTAAGCCATGAAAAATGCTTTATGATGTTTACTAAAGGGATTGTTTTGGGGCATCATATTTCAGGAGATGGGATTAAGGTTGATAGATCAAAAGTTGAAGTCATCTCCAAGTTACCTATTCCAAATTGTCAAAGAGATGTTAGAAGTTTTCTAGGATTTATTGGTTACTATAGAAGATTTATAGAAAACTTCACTAAAATTGCATCTCCACTCTTCAAATTGCTTACAAAAGACTGTGAATTTAAATGGGATCCTGATTGTCAATCAGCTTTTGAAACTTTGAAAACAAGAATATCCGAAGCACCTATCTTGAGAGGACCAAATTGGAAACTCCCTTTTCATATTTCTACGGATGCTTCAGATACAGCTCTAGGAGCTGTGTTGGGTCAAAAAGATTTAGTTCCTTATACCATTTATTACACCAGTAAAAATTTGACTCCCACAGAGTTGAACTATACTGTGACTGAAAAAGAGTTTTTAGCTGTTGTTCATGCAATTAATAAGTTTAGACATTACATAACAAGCTATGAAACTTTTATTCATACTGACCATTCTGCAATTAGATATTTAATGAACAAACCTGTTACTAATGGCAGAGTGACAAGATGGCTTTTACTTTTGCAAGAATTCAATATTACCGTGTTGGATAGACCAGGAAAACAGAATACAGTAGCTGATTTCTTGTCTAGGATTCAGAATACTAAAGAAGATTCTCCTGTAGAAGATAAGTTTCCCGATGAATACTTGTTTGCAGTAACTATTAAGACCCCTTGGTATGCAGATATTGCTAACTATTTGGTTACAGGGAAACTACCTTCACATTTATTTCCAAGTGAAAAACGAAAAAATTATTCAGGAGAGTTCAAAATATTCATGGATTTCTAACGAATTGTTTAAAACAGGGCCAGATCTTGTGATCAGAAGATGTGTCATGGAAGATGAAATGCCTGATATTCTTAAGGCATGTCATGATGAACCATGCGGCGGACACTTTGCAGACAAAAGGACGGCCTATAAAATCCTCTCTTTAGGATATTATTGGCCTTCCCTCTTCAAAGATGCAAAACAATATGTCAAAAGGTGTGATAGCTGCCAAAGAGTAGGGAAACCTACCCTTTCAAATGAAATGCCATTGCAACCTGTTGTAGCCGCTACAACACCACCCAAAATTTTGGGTATATTTAAAATTTCGGGTCCCCCTATGCTCGCTTAGTTGTCAAGGTCTTTCACCGATCCCACTCCATCCTAGCGACCTATCCCCAACCCCTCATGAGTTGTCTCGTCACCATGACTTGATGTTGTCGCTGCAATCACGCCATATGTGGGAAGGATCATCCGGCATGCGACCGAACACTCGTATCACAGTCGCATCACGTATAATGAGATTACCATACATACTTTTAAATGGGAAACTTTTGTTGGTTAACAATTCAAGGCCCCCGTCTCGTAGGTCAGCTGTCGGTCGAACACCTCTCGTTACATTTAGTCTCATATACGGACCGCGGCACCATTATCAAAGAATAAGTATGATTGTCGTAATGTTCTACACAGGTCGACCCCACGGGTAACAGACTCCTCAGTCGTGTCGCGACATCGAGGGAAATGAAATTGAGCTCAACGACGAGGCCAAAGCTGCGGAACAGGGGAGGAGGGGGAGCAAGTGACCAGTACTGTTAAAAAGAGAATAATGTGATATGTGTCGATCAGAGAAAGAATATTTTGTGTCACCAACGCAGAAGGTGTTCCTCGGTAGTGCACACCAGAATTATGGAGATCCCGCACAATGCCAGCTCCGTGTCGATGTCTGTATACAAAGGAACATTTGTCGCCATTTCGACAAGTCTAGCATTAATTATGGCTCGGTGAACAAAGCAAACTCAGGAGATCTCCCTGAGGAGTCACATTCTCATTCAAGGCGTTCTCGTGCCAAGTGGCAGTGCGAAAGCATATGTGTTGGTGTGGCAAGCCAACGACAGAGTTTTCAAACATATGAGTGCACCCTTTGGAAGCAACATTTATGATCTTAAGCTGCATGGTGTGGAATTAATTACGCTGCAAGGGGTACAACGCGGAGCAATAAAATGGCCTTACAGTCCTAGTCGCCTTTACGCTTCCATATCCATAGAGTTTGTGTATGTGGGACCATATGAGATGGAAAATGTTAGATTGGACCTAAAGGGGTCATGTTTAATGCATACGCCTTTTGTAGCTAGGCGCATTGATGCATATGCAAAGAGGGCCTCCAAAACCACCAGATAGAATGGGGTCATATCAAAAGAGGCATTATGTGGTTTGAAACATCTTTCAAAACAAGCAAATGCCGTACTATGAGGCAAAGCAAATTAAAGCTACGTCAAGCACACTTGAAACCATAAGTTACTTTGGAGTGAAACCATGTGAAAACATCGCAAGGAGCGCACATCCCATGGACCAAAGGTTAGGTTGCACATTTAAACCAAGGCGCAAAGTAATATATGTTCAAAAAACACATAACAAAGGAACTACATGGGAAAACACATTGCACTTGCGCCGAAATATCTCTATGGCGAACATGGTAATCAAACTTATATTTAAAGGAGCCAAAGTTGCGTTGTATATTTATGCCAAGGGGCAAATACATATGATTTTTTTTAATCCATTCGAGGCAGATATATATAAGATGGTCAACTTTAAAGATTGAAATGGTGGAATGAAACCAATGTCTATGTTGCATGACTTATATATGAACGAACTTTTTCCACGCCGAAGTCTACGTATTAGGTGAATATATAATGGTCGTGTTTTATTTTGAAAAAAACTTAGATGGAGCAAATGCCATATGATTGGAGAAGGCGCATGTGTATCTCAGATATCAGTCAACTTTGATAAGGAATGCAGCAAGGTCGTTATGGTGATGTTGTATATTAATGCAAAGCGCAAAACAACGAAGCTCCCAAACCATATAAAGTAGCGGCCCAACTTTACGAGTAAAGCAATGACCACAACCATATGAAAACTTCTATGGCAAGTTTCGACCTACGCTAAAGGGTTTGTGGCATATATATATTTTATGGTCAAAAGTAGAGTTTCGACCTACGCTAAAGGGTTTGTGGCATATATATATTTTATGGCAAAAGTAGTGTTTACGTGGGGTAGTCCAAAATGCATGGACGAAATTTGTAACGTGTCTATCTCATAGCATGCATGACAAACTGACGTAGGTACGTAATGCACTGGCTCAGATTACGGTAAATATTTCCAGCCATATGTAGTACATGAAAACACTACATTTCCAGGACAAAATTAAGCATAACTTTGGTGGCAACGTATAATAATCACGCAAGGAGAATGTCGAAATGAGAACAGAGTTTATCATTAAAGGTACAATGTTCTATGACTTTGTGGGAGGAGATGAGTAAGTTTGCCACCATGGAGCCAACTGTTAAATATTTATATCTGCACGGAGCCAACGTAATCGTTGATGCATATACGTGGCAGTCGATTTTTCAAACGCAAGAATGGAGCGAGATATTATGACGGTCACATAGTGGTAATGTTATGATACAGGTGGTGCGATATATGGATATCATTGCCGTGTTTTGAACAATGCAGAGCGACGGTGTTGCTAGAGGAGGTCGGGTCTTTTTTGTTTTTTTTTTCCATTTGTATTCCCTGCATGCAAGAACACAAAACCAGTTGCTGCTATGATGCCCAGCCCTTTTCGGCATATAGAGCGAAATTTCCCCCCGGCATAAGGAGTCAAGGATAAGAAAGTTTTCCTCTTCGCTGATGGCGGTATATTTTCCAGACGCATGTATAGTCAATAGAGATGGTGCGCTGTCACCAATCTCTTACGTATACACCTCGGATCTATTAAGCAGTGCAGGGTATAGTTTCGAACGGGATAGAGATTATTGATACGGGTTTGTTATTTTCGAGCCGGCTGTTAAATACACCACCGACGCCGAAGCCAAGTGCCATTGACCGCTGGAGAAGATGAGTCAGCGTGCCAAGCACCATTTGCACAACCGAGTGCCTGCATATGCGTAAATCAAGTTCCGGTTTTGTGATTTCTGAACACTGTCAGCGCCCATTTAGATAAAATCAGCCCCGCTCCGATCCCTGCGTTAACGCAACCACGATATTCGGCATGAGTGTTACGTGCATTCATAGCGGTTTTTTCCCTGTCAGATTGCACAGAAATGGAGAGAGGCATGTGATACGCTGTTTTACTAAGCATCTAGAACATATCTTATAACGCCGGTTTTTAATGTACGCTGGAAACTTTGGCCCATGATACACAGCGTCTCCACAGTGCTGCCCATCACGAAGATGATAGATTCATTGAATGCTGCTAAATCATCAGATCGCAGGCCGACCTCCCACACATCTGTGCGCCTTAAGCAAAATGCGACTACGCGACCATGGGAGGTCGCAGCTCAGCCCAAGTCGCTGAGTCGCAGCATGCCCAAAACCAGCAAGGTGCGACCTGCCAAAGCATGCGACTATGCGACCCCATTGAGTCGCAAGTGCAGTCCAGGTCGCTGAGTCGCAATTCGGTGTGAAAAGGACGAAGTGCGACCCTGCGACCCTTTCGAGATCGCGACCCACGCAAAGATGAAGTCGCGCGACCCCATGAGTCGCTGGGTCGCAAATTCATAGAGCCAAACAAAATGCGACTTGGTGGTAATGATGACCATGCGACTCTTGCTTTGCGCTAGTTTTTCCAAATGATGTTGTAGAGAAATAGCATGGTGAGCAGATCCCAGACATGCGATAAGAGGGCGAGTGAGTAAATATAATATTACTAGATTGTTAGTCGTTGCCCATACGTATGAAGTAATATGGGAAAAGGCAGCGCATCTCAGATGAGGCAAAGTCGAGCCTCTTGGTCTCCTTCGATTACAAATTCGTCAAAGAGTCATGTTGGGAAATGACCAAAGAAATTTAAATAGAGTCCAAGCAGCGGGATATCATGTAATCGTGCGTTATATGATGTTTGCTTCTCCCAAACGTGTCAGTCGAGTTATTAACACCATTTGTAGGAACCATTTCTATTTCCATTGAAGAAATGTACGTTGAGCTTCAAACAATTTTATTTCCACTGAAGAGGAACGAGAGTGGAGAAAATGAAAGAGTTTTCTCCTCATCGACCCACAAAAGGTCTTCTACTCTGATTTGCAATGAACCAACGCATGGACACGTTGCATGGAAACAAATGTCGATGGCACGTGTTCTTGCTGTAAAAGGGAAAAGTTTGGCTAAAGGTATCTATGTCGCACAAAACGCAGAAGGTTCAGGTCTGGCTCAATTTGACTGTCGGCTATATTTGCAAGGGATCAAACAGTGGCTCTGCGTATTAAGAAACAACAGGAGAACGCAAGGAAGACTGCCGAAGTTTATCATCTCATCCTCTAATTGAGAAACGATATTAGGCTGGTTTTCTTGGCCACCCAGGGGTCTTAATTTATTGATTCTTCGCTCTTGCAAATTAATTAAATGCCTTTAACATTGTTATTTTTTTTTTGATCATGGAGATATGTGACCTACGTTGTTTTAGTGCAGGAAAAACCTCTCAGTCCGCATAATGAGCCAGAGTCTGCCTCAGCAAACAAGGGACCTTCTCAAAACAGGTCGCAGAGGTCGCCAGGTCGCTAAGTCGCACTCCCTATCAAAATCCCGACGGCGCGACCTAGCGACCCAGCGACTAGGTCGCAGGTCGCAGATTTTCCTAGGTCGCAGGTCGCACGACTGCCCAAGGTCGCAGGTCGCACGGCTGCCCAAGGTCGCAGGTCGCAACATCTGCCAAGGTCGCAGGTTGCACATTGCCCCGGGTCGCAAGTCGCAGAGGTCGCCAGATCGCGAAGTCGCACCCCTTGGTAAATGCCCGACGGCGCGACCCAGCGACCCAGCGACTAGGTCGCAGGTCGCAACAACGGCTCAGGTCGCAGGTCACAAAAATACTGTCGCAAGGAAGCCCAACCATCGGGAAGCTGAAGAGTCAGGAACCCAGAGGGCAAGCTTTGCCCTATAAATACTTCCTTCGGGAACTTGCAAAGGGCTTTTTCTTTTGGGAAACTCAGGAGCTACAAGCATTGTATTTAAAGATCTGACACTTGAGCATATGAATATAGAATCTTGTTAAAATACCCTATGGTTACGATGTGTTTTGCTGTATGAACACTTTGTGTATTTCTTTCAACAGTTTCAGAATATCCTATGATTAATGAATCTGTTCTTTTCATGATATCGTTTATACGTCATGGCTATCCGTGTTGTATCAATGATGTTTATCTTATTATCTGTTATATTAATGAATGTTAATAAACTAGATTTTTAGCATTTCGTTTCATCTTTCAGGAAGTGCAGAGGTATCTTATCATCAAGAACTATTTTTTGTGTGATCAGACCACTGTACAAGCAATTACCCCACAAAAGATGTGTTTCTAATGACATCTCTTGAGGTGTATGTGCTTTATCTATAATCTTGTTACACATAGTGTTTGATTCATGTTTAACACGTTAATCTCGTATTCTATATCAGGTGAATAAGTGTATGTTCGCAGGTTCAAGCAGGTTCTTTTGAGACCGAAGAGAAGTCATCTTAAGTGGTAGCCGGACCCACACTCCGGACGGGATCCCTACTCCAAACGGTTTAAGGTCTGATTGGGACTTTCTACCGGGGAGATCCCCTACTGTTGGCAGGACAAATTTTCCCGTCAACAGAATTGGCGCTAGAAGGAGGGCCTGAACCTCCGACCAGATGTTTAACGAAAAGGGGGAGGCCAGATGACAAGCTGAGCCTTTAGAGCCTACAGCTAATCTCATATCTGTAATGGCTCGTTCCCAAATCATTCTCCCGAGATGTTTGTCGGAGTTTTATAAGCCTGGATACTACATCTCTGATGAACTTATGTATCACTTGTCCCAGTTAACATTTGATGGTGAAAATGGGGTGTCCATAACCCAACACTTTTCAGATTTTTTTGGTGAGTGCTATGAAATTGACGATGAGGGTTTGATGTGTTTGCTTTTATTCCTGACCCTCGAAGGTCACGCTAAGCAATGGTGCCGCACATTGCCGAAAGCTTCCATCCATTCGTTTGACCAACTTGCCCATAAATTAAAACAAGCTTTTCACAGGTATAATACTCACAACGTTGTAATAAAGTTACATGAGATCAGAATGGAACCTCAGGAATCTTTAGGTGAGTTCTCTATCAGATTTATTCATTATTGTTTTGAGTTTCCTGAAAGGGATGTTGATCAGAAATGTTTAAGTAGACAGTTTGAGTATGCGATTCTCGCTTCCCGTGAGCGATCTCAGTCAGATCCCAGAGTTCCCTATGATAACCTGCAGGTTACCGATTGTTCAGAATTTGTCCCTAATGCTTCCTTGTCCATCTCCCCGAGTCCGGACCTCATTCAGGCCTTCAAGGAGAGTGTTTCTATTTGTGATATTCTCGCTCCTCTTCCTGAGTTGTCTGGGAGTGGAGTGGTGACCTTGAAAGTCCTGAGCAAGGATCGACACTGGCAGGAGGATAGAGCCTATTCCATTACCTTGGAATCTTTCACACACCATGTCGAATCAAATTTTGAAAACCACAGTGGCTCATTATCTCTTTCGGCTCATCAAACCTACCCCGAGCCCACTCAATGTCTCCCTGGACTTAGTACTGAATCTGGTTCACATTCAGATTATGAATCTGGTTCACAGTCGGATTATGAAACTGGTTCATATTTGGATTATGAATCTGGTTCAGATTCAGATAATGAATCTAGTTCAGATTCGGATGACGAATCTGGTTCACATTCAGATTATGAATCTGGTTCAGATTCGGATTATGAATCTGGTTCACATACGTATTATGAATCAACTCCTACCTCGCATAAAGTTTATTCCCTTGCAAGGCCTGTCAAATCATTGTGTCCTTTGAACGACACGGGTGTGCGTGTTGAAAAGCCTCGTGTGGTTAACGCCCCTGCGATTCAATCTTTTCGTTCATTATTTCCTAGTTTATTTCGTGATCCCGCCACACCATTAAATTTGTCTAGACATTCAGAGTTTTATTACACTGGTATTGGCAAAAATTATAAGCAAGCAGGTGGTGTTTCACAATCACAGTCTAAAATCGATGAATCTTTTAAATCTGATCTGTCTCACTCGGAATCTTTAGACAACCATGGGAGTGATTTCCTATCTGAACAACTTCAAGATGTCCCTGTTATCGATCCATCCCAGTTGGTAAACCCCAGGGAGCCTAACTTGCCAGGTACCGAACTTGACCAAACCGATGGTTGCAGCGATCACTCCTTATCTGAAAACATATTCAATCATATCGCTGACGACCATCACTCAAATCTCTTTGCTGACCATACAAAGACACCTGAATCTGATGATTCGCATTCGGAAGATTCAAGTACCCATCATAAAATCGAAACGCGCCAGCTTTCACCGAACATTTCTGAAATGACAATTCCCCAGTACCACGCTCCCTCCAGCATTAACATATCGAATTCACCCCATCCTGGAAACTATGGAGAATCCGACATTTTCGATTATCAATCTGTCAGTGCGCAAATATTCGACCAAATTAATACAAAGCCCACTGACATCTCTCAAATCACTACCATTGATGATCACGCCCATTCGCCTGTTAATCTCGCTAAGCAGTCAAAGTTGGAGAGCCCCTTGCCAGAAGGTCCACAGTTTGTTCAAAGCAGTGAGGAATTTCAGGCTCCTTTAAACGTGGATTCAGATCCCCATACCCTTAACCAAACCCAGGAGCAACCCCGGACTAGATTTTTCGAAACTAGAATTTCTACACTTGGATGTGCATGCATCTATAATTCGCCTAGCACTTGCGTATTGTTTCCATTCCATAAAACTGATGGTCCCCAACACCAAGATGTGATTGTCGATCAACTCAACCGACCCCATTCAGTGAATGTGCTTGCAAATAGAAATGGGCTTACCCATCACCCCTCAAATCCAGGATCATGCATGAATGATTTTTTGTCACTTATCAATAATGTTGAGTTTCAAGAACAGATTGAGGTATATCAAGATGAGAATGGGATTCAACTGGCACAATCTATTCTGGCATGTCCTTTGGTAAGTATCTCTGATCAATTTGCTATGGCACCTGCTCCTCAGGTAAGTTTCGCTGCTGCTGCGCTTTTTTGGGTATTAGTTCTGATCCTGATCATTGTTGTTCTTGCAGGTCAGGGACTAATGCGGTGGCTGCACTGGAAAGCTGATTTTACATAACTCAACTGCATCATTGGTTAAACTAGGGTTTAGGTGTAGGCTAGCTAGGACTTGCAATAAAATTTTTCAGTTTCAAGTTAATTAGGTTTACTTGCAAAAGTTTTACTTCATGGTTTAAAAGTGTGTTTGTCGTTTTTGTTTACGATTAATATCTTAGGCAATATCATGTTACAAGTATTTTCTTTCATTTCCTTTTCAGGGGCTTCTTGTTGCATAAATAATCACCGCTTGTATTGCGCCTCTTGTCCACCTGCAGCCGGTTGATCTTTCTCGCACATGGCGTTGCATTGCATCTTGAGCCTTGCTTATTACGTTGCATCATACACTCTCTTTCTCACATCATTTTTGTCATATCGCCTGCCACTTCATGAGCCCTCATTTCAACCCTATCGCCTTGCAAGCTTGTTTTGCCCCGATTGCTGAAACAGTAACCCCATTGTTTTGTGTGAGGTTGCGGTGGCTATCTCAAGAGGCAACTTTCTCTTAGGACCAATCGTCGAAGTCGCATTCTCAACAAGATGCCTATGAGTCTAAACCTATTATCTGGGGAGATACGAGCCGGTTGTCTGTGGGAGACCTAATGAGTTGAAATGGCCCATACCCGTAAGCCTAAGCCCTTGTGCCCAGCATAGTCTTGGACGTTTTAATGTGTTGTTCTGCCTGCTGCGCCTATTGTGGTGAATGGGATGTGAAGGTTTGGCATGAGGGCAAACCCAAATCAGGATATCTTTCAGTTTCTGTAACACAAGAAACAACCTCTCTTGCTCGTAAAATAAGTCGGGATCCCTCATCCGCCCATGAAAAATAAGTGCCATGAGCACATGAAAATAAGTGCCACGAGCACATGAAAATAAGTGCCACGAGCACATGAAAATAAGTGTTGTAAGCACATGAAACAAATAAGGGTAAAGGATCGAGAAAGGCTTCCTGCGCAGAGAGGTAATGCAACGACTCCGCCGGGGTACTGACCAGGCTCGCTGGCAGCGGAGCAACGTTTGTGATTTCTTGAAGTGACTCCGCCGGGGTACTGTCCAGGCCTGCTGGCAGTGGAGCAACACCAGAAACTTACTTTAAAAATCCTGAAAATAATAAGCCCACTGCCTTGCTCGTCACATCATCAACAAGCTACCGGCGTCTGTGAGCTTTCTCTTTGATGTGTTTCTGATTAGCGGGACTTAGTGAGGCACAAGGATTAGGCATACCTGTAAAAGGCCAAAGTAATACAAAGGGTACCCACAGAGCTGGTTCAATATTCCCTTGCATCATTATCCGGACTCAGACTATTGTGGTGATATTGACAGAGATGCTGGATTCTACCAGTGGTTCGCCATTTGTTGTAGCCGCTACAACACCACCCAAAATTTTGGGTATATTTAAAATTTCGGGTCCCCCTATGCTCGCTTAGTTGTCAAGGTCTTTCACCGATCCCACTCCATCCTGGCAACCTATCCCCAACCCCTCACGAGTTGTCTCATCACCATGACTTCATGTTGTCGTTGCAATCACGCCATATGTGGGAGGGATCATCCGGCATGCGACTGAACGCTCGTATTACAGTCGCGTCATGTGTAATGAGTTTGCCATACATACTTTTAAATGGGAAAACTTTTGTTGGTTAACAATTCAAGGCCCTGTCCCCGTAGGTCATTAAGCATGTGGTTTGAATACCTCTGTTACATTTGCTAGTCTCATATGTTTTATCTGCGGGCACCATTATCAAAGAATAATTATGATTGTCGTAATGTTCTACACAGGTCGACCCCACGGGTAACAGACTCCTCAGTCTTGTCGCGACATCGAGGGAAATGAAATTGAGCTCAACGACGAGGCCAAAGTCGTGGAACAGGGGAGGAGGAGCAGCAAGTGACCAGTACTGTTAGAAAGAGAATAATGTGATATGTGTCGATCAGAGAAAGAACCTTTTGTCTCACCAACGCAGAAGGTGTTCTTCATTAGGGCACACCAGAATTATGGAGATCCTGCACAATGCCAGCTCCGTGTCGATGTCTGTATACAAAGGAACATTTGTCGCCATTTCAACAAGTCTAGCATTAATTATGGCTCAGTGAACAAAGCAAACTCAGGAGATCTCCCTGAGGAGTGACATTCTCATTCAAGGCGTTCTCGTGCCAAGTGGCAGTGCGAGAGCATATGTGTTTGTGTGGCAAGCCAACGGCAGAGTTTTCAAACATGTGAGCGCACCCTTTGGAAGCAACATTATGGATCTTAAGCTGCATAGTGTGGAATTAATTACGCTGCAAGGAGTACAACGTGGACCAATAAAATGGCCTTACAGCCCTATTCGCCTTTACTCTTCCATATCCATAAAGTTTGTGTATGTGGGACCATATGAGATGGACAATGTTAGATTGAACCTAAAGGGTCATGTTTAATGCATACGCCTTTTGTAGCTAGGCGCATTGATGCATATGCAAAGAGGGCCTCCAAAACCACCAGATAGAATGGGGTCATATCAAAAGAGGCATTATGTGGTTTGAAACAT
The DNA here is from genome assembly GCA_034641835.2 of Pinus albicaulis. NCBI lineage: Eukaryota > Viridiplantae > Streptophyta > Pinopsida > Pinales > Pinaceae > Pinus > Pinus albicaulis. The sequence goes on along the minus strand of CM076583.1, from coordinate 64,416,124 downwards.
CTTTCAAAACAAGCAGCCTTCGTACTATGAGGCAAAGCAAATTAAAGCTACGCTCGAAGCACATCGGTTTGAAACCATAAGTTATCTTGGAGTGAAACCATGTGAAAACATCGCAAGGAGCGCACATCCCATGGACCAAAGTAATGTTGCACATTTAAACCAAGGCGCAAAGTAATATAGTGTCTAAAAACATATATAATTGGTGGGTTGAAATCATATGGAAAACACATTGCACTTGCGCCGAAATATCTCTATGGCGAACATGGTAATCAAACTTATATTTAAAGGCGAGGAGCCAAAGTTGCGTTGTATATGTATGCCAAGAGGCAAACTCATATGATTTGTTAATCTATGTTAAAACAGTCGAGGCAGATATATATAAGATAGTCAACTTTAAAGATTGAAATGGTGGGACGAAAATCAATGTTTACATGGCATGACTTACATGTGGACGAGAATTTTCAATGCCGAAGTCTACGTATTGGTGAATATATAATGGTCGAAGGTTTATTTTTAAAAAAAACTTAGAGCGGGAGCAAATGCCATGATGATTGGAGAAGGCGCATGTGTATCTGTATATCAGTCAAATCTTATATGAACGCAAAGCAAGGTCGCAGGGTGATGTTGTATATTAATGTAAAGCGCAAAACAGCGAAGCTCTCAAACCATTAAAGTAACGGCCCAACTTTACGAGTAAGCAATGACCACAACCATATGAAAGCTTCTAAAGTAGAGTTTCGACCTACGCTCAAGGGTTCGTGGCATATATATATATATTGTGTGGTCAAAACTAGAGTTTCGACCTACGCTAAAGAGTTTGTGGCATATATGTATTTTATGGCAAAAGTAGTGTTTACGTGGGGTAGTCCAAAATGCATGGACGAAATTTGTAACGTGTCTATCTCATAGCATGCATGACAACCGACGTAAAAGGGTCGCACGTGCTCGGTGTTCAGATTACGGTAAATATTTCCAGCCATATGTATACACAGCGATCACATTCATGATTAAACGTTAAGCATAACTTTGGTGGCAACGTATAATAATCACGGTGCGAGGACAGCTGAAAGGAGAACAGAGCGACGTTGTTAAGGGTACAACCTTACGACTTTGTGGGAGGAGATGAGTAAGTTTGCCACCATGGAGCCAACTGTTAAATATTTATATCTGCACGGAGCCAACGTAATCGTTGATGCATATACGTGGCAGTCGATTTTTCAAACGCAAGAATGGAGCGAGATATTATGACGGTCACATAGTGGTAATGTTATGATACAGGTGGTGCGATATATGGATATCATTGCCGTGTTTTGAACAATGCAGAGCGACGGTGTTGCCAGAGGAGGTCGGGTCTTTTTTGTTTTTTTTTTCCATTTGTATTCCCTGCATGCAAGAACACAAAACCAGTTGCTGCTATGATGCCCAGCCCTTTTCGGCATATAGAGCGAAATTTCCCCCCGGCATAAGGAGTCAAGGATAAGAAAGTTTTCCTCTTCGCTGATGGCGGTATATTTAAGCGTACGCATGCATAGTCAATAGAGATGGTGCGCCGTCGCCCCAATCTCTTACGCATACACCCCCCGATCTATTAAGGAAGCAAGGCATAGTTTCGGCCCGGATAGAGATTACGGACACGGCTTGTTGAGCCGAGCCGCCCAACACACCACCGACGCCGTCAAGTGCCGTCGACCGTCGAGAAGATGAGTCGCCGTGCCAAGCACCATTTAAATAACCGAGTGCCTCGGTGACATGCGTAAATCATGTTCCGAAGCCAGGATTTCTAACACCGCGCCGCCCATTTAGATAAAATCAGCTCCGCTCCGATCCCTGCGTTAACGCAACCACGATATTCGGCATGAGTGTTACGTGCATTCATAGTGGTTTTTTTCTGTCAGATTGCACAGAAATGGAGAGAGGCATGTGATACACTGTTTTACTAAGCGTCTAGAACATATCTTATAACGCCGGTTTTAATGTACGCTGGAAACTTTGGCCCATGATACACAGCGTCTCCGCAGTGTTGCCCATCACGAATATGATCGATTCATTGAATGCTGCTGATCATCAGATCGCAGGCCGACCTCCCACACATCTGTGAGCCTTAAGCAAAATGCGACTACGCGACCATGGGAGGTCGCAGCTCAGCCCAGGTCGCTGAGTCGCAGCATGCCCAAAACTAACAAGGTGCGACCTGCCAAAGGATGCGACTATGCGACCCCATTGAATCGCAAGTACAGTCCAAGTCGCTGAGTCGCAAGTCGGTGTGAAAAGGACGAAGTGCGACCCTGCGACCCTTTTGAGATCGCGACCCACGCAAAGATGAAGTCGCGCGACCCCATGAGTCGCTGGGTCGCAAATCCATAGAGCCAAACAAAATGCGACTTGGTGGTAATGATGACCATGCGACTCTTGCTTTGCGCTAGTTTTTCCAAATGATGTTGTGGAGAAATAGCATGGTAAGCAGATCCCAGACATGCGATAAGAGGGCGAGTGAGTAAATATAATATTACTAGATTGTCAGTCGCTGCCCATACGTATGAAGTAATATGGGAAAAGGCAGCGCATCTCAGATGAGGCAAAGTCGAGCCTTTTGGTCTCCTTTGATTACAAATTCATCAAAGAGCCATGTTGGGAAATGACCAAAGAAATTTAAATAGTGTCCAAGCAGCGGGATATCATGTAATCGTGCGTTATATGATGTTTACTTCTCCCAAACGTGTCACGAGTTATTAAACATTTGTAGGAACCATTTCTATTTCCATTGAAGAAATGTACGTTGAGCTTCAAACAATTTTATTTCCACCCTAAGAGGAATAAGATAGAGAGAAAAATGAAAGAGTTTTTCTCCTCATCGACCCACAAAAGGTCTTCTACTCTGATTTGCAATGAACCAACGCATGGACACGTTGCATGGAAACAAATGTCGATGGCACGTGTTCTTGCTGTAAAAGGAAAAAGTTTGGCTAAAGGTATCTATGTCGCACAAAACGCAGAAGGTTCAGGTCTGGCTCAATTTGACTGTCGGCTATATTTGCAAGGGATCAAACAGTGGCTCTGCGTATTAAGAAACAACAGGAGAACGCAAGGAAGACTGCCGAAGTTTATCATCTCATCCTCTAATTGAGAAACGATATTAGGCTGGTTTTCTTGGCCACCCAGGGGTCTTAATTTATTGATTCTTCGCTCTTGCAAATTAATTAAATGCCTTTAACATTGTTATTTTTTTTTTGATCATGGAGATATGTGACCTACGTTGTTTTAGTGCAGGAAAAACCTCTCAGTCCGCATAATGAGCCAGAGTCTGCCTCAGCAAACAAGGGACCTTCTCAAAACAGGTCGCAGAGGTCGCCAGGTCGCTAAGTCGCACTCCCTATCAAAATCCCGACGGCGCGACCTAGCGACCCAGCGACTAGGTCGCAGGTCGCAGATTTTCCTAGGTCGCAGGTCGCACGGCTGCCCAAGGTCGCAGGTCGCACGGCTGCCCAAGGTCGCAGGTCGCAACATCTGCCAAGGTCGCAGGTTGCACATTGCCCCGGGTCGCAAGTCGCAGAGGTCGCCAGATCGCGAAGTCGCACCCCTTGGTAAATGCCCGACTCGGGCTGCGACCTTGTACGACCCGGCCACTAGGTCTCAAGCTCCGCAACAACGGCCACCCCGCAAGCAAAAATAATCGTCGCAAGGAAGCCCAACGAGATCGAAGCCGAAGAGTCAGAACCTGTGAGGGCAAGCTAGTTCCTGTGCAACACTTCCTTCGGAGGAACTTTCAAGTGGCTTTTTCCTTTGGGAAACTGAAGAACTACATGGAATTGTATTGAAGGATTATACTCTTACGCATATGAATATAGAGATACTTGTTAAAACACCCTATGGTTATGATGTGTTTTGCTGTGCAAACACTGTGTGTATTCCTTGTATAGTTTCAGAACATCCTATGATTAATGAAGCTGCACTCTTTATGTCATCATTTATGCGTCATGGCTATCTGTGTTGTATCAATGATGTTTATTTTATCATCTGTTCTAATAATGAATGTTAATGAACTATTTTGTTAGCATTTCGTTTCATCTTTCAGAAGTAAAGAGGTATCTTATCATAAAGAACTATTTCTTTTGTGATCAGACTACCGTACAAGCATTACCCCACAAAAGATGTGTTGCTAATGACATCTCTTGAGGTGTATGTGCTTTATCTATAATCTTGCTACACATAGTGTTTGATTCATGTTTAACACGTTAATCTCGTATTCTATATCAGGTGAATAAGTGTATGTTCACAGGTTCAAGCAGGTTCTTTTGAGACCGAAGAGAAGTCATCTTAAGTGGTAGCCGGACCCACACTCCGGACGGGATCCCTACTCCAAACGGTTTAAGGTCTGATTGGGACTTTCTACCGGGGAGATCCCCTACTGTTGGCAGGACAAATTTTCCCGTCAACACAACCACAGGTACTCATTGAGCCCTTTGAAAAATGGGCTTTAGATTTAATTGGACCTATTAATCCACCATCTAAGCAAAAGAAGTATATATTGGTTTGTACTGATTATGTTACTAAATGGGTAGAAGCCAAAGCATTAGTATTTGCTACTGAAAATTCAGTTGTTCATTTTCTTTATGAGGATATTTTTACTCGCTTTGGTGTTCCAAGAGAAATTGTGAGAGATCAGGGAAGCCGATTCACATCCAACTTGGTGGAGAAGTTGATGGAAGAATACAAAATCAAGCACAGAAGATCTACTCCTTACCATCCGCAAGCAAATGGTCAAGTGGAGTCTACAAACAAAGTTCTTGAAAGTATCATCACCAAAACTATTCATCTACATATAAGAGATTGGGCAGAAAGGATTCCTGAAGCCTTGTGGGCCTACAGAACTACATGGAGAAATACAACAGGACATTCTCCCTATGAACTTGTTTATGGGAAAGAAGTATTGCTCCCCATTGAGTTCCAAGTCAAGACCTTCAAGATAGCAGTTCAATTGGGGATGAATTTATCAGAAGCCCAAAAGCATAGAATGGAGCAATTAAATGAGCTAGATGAGATCAGACAAGAGGCAATTCTAAGAACTGATCTAGTTCAATATCAAAGAGATAAATGGCATGACAAGTACATCAAAGAGAAGAAGTTTCAAGAAGGAGATTGGGCATTGTTATTTGATTCCAAGTTGAAAGATTTTCAAGGAAAATTTCAGACTCATTGGCTTGGGCCATATGAGATTGACAAGATCTTTAGCAATGGAGCGGTAAGAATCAAGACCATTGATGAGTTTCAAACTCCTCTTATTGTGAATGGCCATAGATTGAAAGTCTATCATAAGCCACTCTCAAAAGAGGAATTTGTCAAAATGTTTCAAGAAAATTCTGCAATCAGGCTGGCACAGAAGAATTCTTCTTCTCCACCAGCCTAGCTTTTGTTCTTTTCAGTTAAAAAAAATTAAAAATAAATAAATAAATAAATAAATAAAAAATTGTATAAGCCTGAAAACCAATCACTGATTGGGAGTCTTATACAGAAAATATTGGGTGAAAATCAGGAACACCTGACACCCTATATTTTCCAAAAAAAAAAAATCTCTCTTTCATTTCACAAGTTTTGTGACCACCCACTCCATTCCATTCCACTTCATTCCACTTCATTCCACTTCATTTCACTCCACTTCATTCCATTTCACTTCATTTTTCATTCCATTTCACCAATAAAATTCTCTTTCATGACCATTTCCATCTAGTCATTTGTCATCTGTTCATTTCTATTCACCCAAATAATAGCTGTGTCAGTTTCCGTAGCTGACATCTGTTTCCGCAGCTGACACCAGTTTCCGCAGCCAGAAGCAGATTCCGCAGCTACCACTCTGTTTTCAAAAGAATGTACAGCCAGATGTTATTTCCATAATCATGGAATAAAATGCAGGTGTGAAGACCAATTATGAAGACATGGGGCATTCAAGATATCAATGAGGAGCAACTAATTGAAGACCAAGGAAAAAGGAAAGAATTCCAAGGTATGATTCATTCTCAAACGGTCCCATAATTAAACCTTCGATCTTCACTCATACTCCGATATTCCACCTGTGACAATGAGACGTAGTTGATTTGACTACGACTTCTTTCAGCCGCATAAAATCCATAGCCGTTGTTTAAACGTGCTTACATTTATTTTGCAGCCACCAAATTTTAAAACATTGCTGGACGTGTTATACTCCTCCTATTGTTCTATGAATCTCACAACCGCATTTCTGCTGTGCTCACGTAACCCCTTCTCTGTTCTGCTTCTCTCCATTTCATTCTCTGTTACGCTACAATCTGTATACCCACTCTCTGATATCTACCTACAATCATCGTGCTCATTTCTGTTCATTCAGCCATCCTACTTCCATTGAACCCTCCTCACGCAGGCAAGTTTTTAAAGAGCAGAAAGAAGGATGGGTAAATTTTTGAGAGCAGAACTAGAAGGACCTAAATTCATGGAAGGATATCCGCAAGTCAGGGATATACTGAAGAAGGCAAAGTGGCTGCGGTTTATCCAAAATTTTAGAGGCTACCATAAAGAAGTGACAAAAGCTTCTGCAAGGTAGTTCAATGGCCTGGAGGTAGAGATTTGAGACCTTAAGTTCACAGTGAATGAGGCATCTATAGCATCTGCCACAGAACTTCTTCAAGAGGGTGAACATTGGTTTAAGAATAAAAGCATTAGTGATGAAGCCTGGAGAATAATCTTACGAAACCCAGGTATGGACATAACTATTTTTAAAAGAGGAATTCCTGTTCATGCTTTGAAAGACGAATGGGCTACTTTGCTGCTAGTTGTTCAAAAATTCATCACCTGTGAAGGCCATTTTGGGTCCATGTATATGTACCATACCAGATTGCTGATGAATTTTCTAGATAATCAAACTCTCAATCTCCCATATTTTCTATTAAATAGTTTGAAGAAGATGTATGTGACTATTCAGAAACATTTAGGGGATGTACAACCACATCTATATCACCATGGTCTTGTAAAAATTTTGATTGAAAAAGAGTTAAAGGAGAAGAAGGACACATGGGAACAATTTTTGATTAGAAATTTCTTTGAGGAACCTCAAGAAATTCCTGAAGGTAGCACATCAAGAAGGAGTAGGAGAAAAAGAACAAATGATGAAACTCAAAGTACTCCTACTACTACAATTGAAAGCACTATTAGGGAAGAGAGACTGTCAAAAAGGAAGAAGAAAGAAACCAAGGGTAAAAAGCCAATAACATCAAAAGAGAGAAAAAGTATTGAGGCTATACATCAAACCCCTTCTTCCGAAGAAGAAGATCATCAAGTGTTATCAGAGAGATTGGTTCATCTTCAAGAACAGTTATCTATAGCCAACAAGAAAGAGAAAGGAAAACAAAAGAAAAAAGACAGTGGTCCACAGCGTGTGAGAAGAAGTTCCAGGCTTAAGGGGAAGTTGAGGAAAACGCAAATGAAGGGACCTCATTTTATCGATTTGGGAGAAGAAACATATGAACAATCCCCAGTTGACCATAGTCCATATCACTCTCAGTCAGTTAGTGAACCTGGTTCATTTCACTCTCAGTCAGACATTGAAAATAGTCCATCCCATTCTCAGCCAGATGTTGATGTGAGCCATTCTCAGCCAGATTTTGAAGATAACTCTCCTTCACGGCATTTTGGGGACAGCCCAATAAAAATTACACCTGATATAGACCCCAAGCAGCAAGAAGTATATGATTATATAGAATATTTAGAAAAAGTAGCTACAGGTCCCAGTACTTTGTCCATTCAGCCTCACATATCAGAAAATAATCTAGTCCAATCACTGAAACAGGAAGTCTTTGAGCTAGAGATTTTAAATAGACACATTAAAAATGAAAATGAGACATTGAAGGAACAAAGAAAATTGGACAAAATCATTCATGATAATACCATGCTACATCTGGGAATATGGCAGAAGAAGAACAATAAATTGAAAAAGAAATGCCTGAAGTTAAGCAGAGCACTGGTTAATATCAAATTTAGATGCTTAATGAAGAAGCCCAGGATGTTAGCAGCACCAAGGAAGAAGAGGAGAGGATTGGATGTACTGGCTGAAGTGTCAAGGCATATGAACTGAAGAAGGATTATCAAAATTTTGGTTGCATGAGGACATGCAACACCTTCGCAGTGGGGGTATGTTGAGTCTCAAATCTGCATCTTTCTTATACATCTTCCTAGACCTTTTTCATTCACCTGAACCTTCCAAGTTGTCAATCTCATTGTATATTAATTGCAAAAGAGCATCTAAAATGGTTTTTAACTATATTTTGTGTCTGCTATTTGATTTAGATTTTTACTCATTTAGCTGCGGAATCTTGCCACTTTCCGCAGCTGTTGCAACTTTCCACACCCATTTTGTGAAAGTCTATGTTGCAGGTGTCTTCAGGTAAAATGATCCACATGGGCAAGTTAGAAATGATGTGGACATGGATCGTGTCCTATTGGCTCGAACAAATTCACTTAAGGAGGCTGTGGTCAAAGGTGGCGAAGTGGAAGTCAACCATAGAGTCCCATGGTGACAGGACTCTGTTTCTCATCACGTGAGGATTTGCATGACCGTTTCTAACTTACGGGAGACACATAAACACCTGTACACGGCTCCATAAGCCGAATCCAACATCCACTCCTCATAGATTTACTCCTCACTGTGGCCATGATGCTGGATCCCTGGACGTGATGATTTACGTGTCTCCATCAGCACAAACTTTAGGGAATTTGTTATATTTCCTTTGTTATAAATAATGTGTTTGCATAGACATATTAGATTAGTCTCCATTAGCCTCCAGATAGCTTTGTAATGTAATTACGTTGCCACTGTGCCGTAATATCACCTCTCTGTTATGAATGCATTTTAATATATAAGAAGACTCTGTTTCCAAGCGTAATTCGTACTTGAAGGCTGTTGCCAAGGCTGGTGCAGAGGGCCCCTGCACACGCTGAGGTTTTGTGCATTATTGTATAGTTTCTTGTTTATTTCTTTAAGTTCATTGTGCCATAAGTCATTCATGTGTTTATACATTACATCTTTCATGGTATTTATGTTTCATCACTGTCCATAATATTTCATGCTTTACATTTTACTTCTGTCTTTCATGTTTTATGTTATTATTAACTGATCAGTGTTCTTGTTTTAGATTACAAATAGGCAGCCCGGGCATTTGCATAACCTTTTGACTAATGACATGGAATCAATATTGTTCTGCTGCTAATTTACTTTTTGTTTAATTCCAGCACTGCTTTGTTTATTTCAGTCTTGCACATTTGTTTCAGTAGTTAGATGTAGATATATTAAATTGCTCATGTCATTTTTAGTTACCTCCGAAAGCCACAGCTGGACTGATGGTGAGGGATTGAAGTATGAATGTGTAGTTTGATATTAGTTTACTTTCTGCAATTTAGATATATTAAATTTCTGATGTCATTTTCAGTTACCTCCGAAAGCCACAGTTGGACTGATGGTGAGGGATTGAAATATGAATGTGTAGTTTGATATTAGTTTACTTTCTGCAAGTTAGATATATTAAATTGCTCATGTCATTTTCAGTTACCTCCGAAATCCACAGCTGAACTGATGGTGAGGGATTGAAGTATGAATGTGTAGTTTGATATTAGTTTACTTTTTGCAAGTTAGATATATTAAATTGCTCATGTCATTTTCAGTTAACTCTGAAAGCCACAGCTGGACTGATGGTGAGGGATTGAAGTATGAGTGTGTAGTTTGATACTAGTTTCTTTTTCTGAAAATTAGATATCAGATTGCTCAAGTTGTTTATGGTTACCTCTGAAAGCCATAGCTGGACTAATGGCGAGGGATCAGAATATGAGTTGATGTAATTTGATTTAGATTTACTTTGTTGCAATTCTTGGGTTTCTTTAAGCAAAGTTTCTTTTGTGTTTAGACAACAGCAAGGATAGTTTGGTTTTCATGCTCAATAGTTCACTGTTTGATTTATTAGGCTAGCAGTACACTTTTGTTTCCTTTCAAGTTTTGTCATTGTATGTTTCAAATTCCTTTTGAAGTTTGAAGTTGGTAAATCATTATAAAGGATATCATTGCCTTGAACAATCATAACCATACTTGTTTTTATTTTAGATTTTTCTTCTCACATTAGAAAACCAAAAATGACAAAAAGACAAGAAATAGGTTATCTTGCACATATAGTGCGCCACACTTCATCAGCTTACGAATCCCGAATTGATAAATTAATGTAGCAATTTAGGACACACTAAATTGACCAAACAATATTGGCATAGGATTTACCCTTGTTAGGTACCCTATGTTTTTGCTCTCCTTGCCATTAATGTTGTTCTTCTGAATGTGTTATCTAAGAATCGATTTCAGTTAATTTAACCAGTGTAGTGGATGTTATTGCCTGCTCTCTGATGTATGAATTGAGTGTATTTTTTCTTAGACATTTCTTGTTAAGGGTTTAGTTGGAAGATTTGGGACATTGGGGATTAGAGTGAGCCCCATCCACTAGGATCCTTGTGGGACCAGTTGGTCTTTAACTTTTTTCTCTGAATCTGTGTTATCTCCTCCCCCCCTACTTTTCCATATCACACACTCATCTTTTAAGATCCTATGTTTTAGATGACTAGCCTAATTGAAAGCCTTCCTATTGATTATGCAAGCAAATCCTTTCATGACTCCATTGCCCAATGGTTTTGAATATTTCCTAGAATACTTCACCTCTGCCTTTCTCCTCTTTTCTCATCCTTGTCTTACATTAAACCCTTCCTTCCTGATAACCAGAAACCAAATCAAAACAAATCAAACAAACAAACCTTATGCCTATAACTAGCCTAACATCTTAACTTCTGAGCTTTAAAGTCATACACCTTTGACATCTCATAGAGAGATCCCTCTCTGGACCCAAGATGACTAGATCACGAGGTCTGAAAGTGGATTGATGTTGTCTCGTCTTTTGGTCTTGCCAATTTGACCAAAACATGGGAACCCCAACAGATAGCTTAAAAATTCAACGCAAGTCAATGCAAGAATCCCTCATCCAGATTTTTGGCATCATCCATATTTCTGGCATCCAGATTTCCGACATCCATATTTCTGGCATCCATTTCCAGCATTATCCATATTTATGGCATCCATATTTTCATCATCCATATTTCTGACATCCATTTCTGGCATCCACATTTCCGGCATCATCCATATTTCCGGCATCCATACATGACATCAATATCCAACATCATCCATATTTTCGACATCCATATTCTCACGTGGGAGAGAGAGAAGCCTCTTATAGGCTATACGAACCAATCTGATCATGAGGAATATGTGTGATGAGATGATGATGAAATGGACATCATCTCTCTCCAATTTATATCAGACAGTGAGGGCGTGTGACACATCTATTAGGCTTGTGATCCTACAGTAAAAATCTAGCTGACCTTGCACATGTGTGGAAAATAAAATCAAAATATATATTCTTCCCATCCAAACAAGATGATCGTTAGATCAATCTTGCACCTCTCCGAAAGTGGAATCCAATAAAAATATGATCATCATCATATGAGCAGTGCAACATGGAGTTTGGACCTAGTTGCGCAAAATTAACACTCCTTCTCAACTAGGGAGAACTCCATATGTCCACCTGTGCCATCCAGGGATTAGTAGCATCATGTACTATCATCTAGCATCATGCATCATCCTACCATAACTTTCTTTGTTGGCTCTCGTCGTAAATAGAAAAAGGAGAGTGAGTCACAAAGACATCACGTTATGTTGACCCGAAGTCAGCTTCGAATCAAAAGAGTCACATGCTAACCCGAAGTTAGTTTATTGCCCAAAGTTATTTTAGAGGATTAAACCTACATAGACTAAAAAAGAGTCACATACTAACCCGAAGTCAGTTTAGAGGTAAGAACCTCATCAGACTTGATCTCTGGTCAAGGTGTTGGACACGTACCATCCTAGACATAGAGAGTACGACAATATCCGATGCATCCATCGATCTTTCTATTGGTCTCTATCCACATTTCCCACCTCATTGGCCAAATGAGAGGTACTTCCTATTATCCATCAGTAAACTTTGCTGCAGCAGATGATGGCTAAATTTGTTGTGTGAGCCTTCAAGAGATTATTTTCATAGAAAATTACTCATTCTTGAAGTATTTTGGTGTTTTCTTACTTAAGGGTAATCTTCACTGCTGTCTCCACAAAAATACCTGAAAGAAGTCCTGCTGATATCCAAAGAAAACTGTTATAGAGCCATTTTCCATCATTCCATAAAATTTGTTTCCACCCACTTTTCATCCATGTTTACCTACCCTAATCACTCATTTTTTCCTCCAAAAAGTCCCCTTTTCCTTTTTATTTTCCTCATTATCCCATTAAAACCCTTTTTAAACTATAAAAACCCCTTTTTTATGGTTTAAATTATCCTATTTTACCTATCAGAACACTAAAAAACCCCAAAAAAACCCATTTTTGGACCTATTCCGACCTTTTTCAAACATAAGGCTTTAAGCCCCCTTGGTTTAAGCCCCTTTCCATTTCTCCATCATAAAACCATGCGCTCGTGACCAGGCATTAGCCCCCATCGCCTTCGCGCATCGGCATTCCCAATTCCTTTTTCCCCTTACCTTTTTCTGGCAATTAGCCAATCTCCCGATGCAATCACAACTGTCGATCGTGTTTGATCTGACGACCAAGCACTTAATTCTCTGCTCCAATCCCCAACCCTTGTTACTATAAGCTCCCAGTCCTTTCTTCCTCCACGGGACCATGCCCCAACACCTAACCTTAGCCCCTATCGGCATCGACAAATCACGTTTTTTTTTTCATTTTACTTTCTTTTTCCTCTGCCGATGATTCAACCTCCGATCTAATCTGCACCGTTGATCTACCAAGATCAACGACTATCGACGTTCCCTCCCATTACCTATCATACCGACCTCTCTTATCCTTCACCTCCTCAACAACAGATCTCCACCGTTGATCTGGGAGATCCAACGGTCATCAAGCCTCCTTCCTTCATTATTTCACCTCTCTGCCCTTATTATTTTCATAACCCGAACCTTATTACATCTCAAAGAAAACTTTAAAAATTTAAAGGTGGTCCCTTTTATCCCCCTCCCTGGCTTACCTTTCCTCGGGCAAGATCTGCACCGTTGATCTACCAAGATCAATGGCTTTCCGCACTCCCCTCTCATCCTCCAACCATCCGACCATCCCTCCTCATACATCTACGCAAACAGATTGCAGTCGTTGACTCCCATCATCCAACAGCCCCCATTTCTTTAAACTGTTTAACCTCGCCTGATAACCTTTCTTCTCTACAACAAGATTGCTTACGTCACCCACCGGTCCCACCGCCTTTCTCCCGCACATCTATCCGCCCGTCGCGCTGATCCTTCGCCATTGGATCTCTAGCCCCAGATCCAACGGTTTGCATGTTGTTTCACGTTCAAATCTCCAAAAGAAATGATTGTGCATTTTCATCACGAAAACGGTAGTTTCTCCCTGGACACATGGAAATCAATGTGTGGTATCGCATTTGTTTGGGTGAAAACCACAAACTGCCTGAACGCCGCACGAAAACCATTCGTGGTTTTCAAAAATCAACTATCCACTATTTCGCGCCAAATTCAATTTTTTATAGATTTTTTCCTGTTTTTGCCTATGAAACCTTTCCCCGCTGCATTCGCCTTGCCTCCTCACTGCTCCACAACCTCCACCAAAGCCCTCTGTTGCAGTTAAACCCAAGAAACGTAGGATTTCATAACTAGTTTGTCGTTGTGTGTAGGTTTAGTGATGGATTAATCCACAGGTCTCCCACAGACAGTGGTAAAGGGGCCGAGGGGTGGAATTTCCAAGCTTAATCAAATGTTTTATGGACATGATTACAAATAAAACCCTCCAGCACAGCAGAAAAACCCTATAGACACAAAGACAGGGAATATTAATGAAGATCAACAAAGAAATCAAAGGATTAAAGGTTAATACAGTCAGCAAAGGATGGAAATCTCGAAAGATGATCAAAAGAAGCCTTAAAGCACAAATTAAAGGAAAATCAGTGTTTAAAGTGCTAAACAAGATAGAACAATAGAAGAAGAGTCTCGAATGACACCTACAGTCCTATTTTACCCCAAAAGCACACATATTAATGCACAGTCAGAAATATTTGGCCTTAGAAAGTAATTGACAATCATCCTACTGAGAAACCCTCTTTATAGCTGTCAGAACAGTTATTAAGCAGGCATGGGACTACAAAACCAAAAAAACGACAGTTTACTTGTCATAGAGGTTAAACAGGGTACTTCAGACCAAGATATCTTCAAAGCAAACAATTCAGAGTTATTACTAGCCTACCAGATATGCCTCAAAGATAGGAAAGAATACCAAATTGGTAAAAACAGTTAATGCTATGACTATTAAGTAGAATGGGCATTCGAATAATTCTCTCACTCCGTCTTAATTGATATTTACTACCGTTTCTACAACACTCTTCCTCTCAGCACCTATATGTATTCACAGAAAATTCATTGTAAAGGGTTGGGAAATTGTTAATAGTTTGAACTGTTATTGAGTTAAAGTTACTGAGTAGTTGTAATATAGTAGGCTGGGAAGAAAGCATTGGACTGTAAAAAAGCTATTGGGCTCAAAGTATGTAACTCGTTTTGCACATCAATAGACAAGCAGATTCACTGGAACCTGATCTAAATCATTGGTGATGTTTTTCTCACTGAAATTGTTATTTTCCTTATGTTTCCACCGTGTTCATATTCTCTGATAAAGAACAACAAATATAGAGTAGGATTTACTGCAAAGTACCCTAGCTCTTACTGATAATCTTTATCTTTATGTTTTCTTCTAAATGTGTGTTTGGGAATGATTTCAATAGAGTATAACTAGTCAATGAATGTTGGTGAGCCCATATCTTGCTGAGTATAACTTAAGATTTTGTTCTTGAATGATCTTTTCACTGCGTGCTAAGTAGAGTCTTAATCAAGGAAGTTTATGGTTAGCCCTGTCCCTTGTTTAGTCTTAAATATTTGTTTTGAAGATTTCCCTTAAGAGTGTGCCAAAATCAGGCTAGGTTAAAAGTCCTTACCTGATCTTAGGTTACTTTTTATGTTTATCTTAAATGTTTCCCTTGAGTGCATGTCAAAAGCATGATAGGGCTAAAGTTCTTACCTAATCTTAGGTTGCCCTTTGTTTTCTTACATGTTTTTTCCTTTCTCATCATTTCTGAATGTTTCATACCACCAACTCAACTTAAAATATCTTCTGATATAGATGACTTGCCCCTTGAAAACCCTTGAGTAGTTGTTGTGCAAGTAAACCCTTTTATGAATCTGTAGCCCAATGGTCTAGCACTGTTTTTTGGCCTATATTCCCATGCTGAAACATCCTTCCACTTATTTCCTTCTTCACTTCATATGACCTTATCATTTAATGATCCCCAACCAAAAAAAAAAAAACCCCTTGTGCTTCATAACTAGCCGAATATCATATCATAAGCCTTAAAGATATATCCTTTGAAAAAACATATAAAGAGATCCCTCTATAAATCCAGGAGGGCTAGATCCTAGGATTCCAAAGTGGTTCTAATGTTGCCTTGTCATTTAGTATGCCAATCTGCTAAATCACAGGACCCCAACACTTCCCATGAGTTTGAAACTCCATGTGTAGGATGCATGTGGGGCATAGATAAAACATAAGGTGAACCAAATCAAACATGATAATGATGGGGCAAAAGCACAACAAGGTTTGAAAAACCTAGCCCCGTGTGTGCTTATAACTCCAAGAAGTTATCCCCAAGCCCCACAAAGCTCCCATAGCTCATAGTACAACTCAACAAGGACCCTCACAATAGGGTATTTCCATGATTCCAAGCTTCTCACGGAAGGTTAGGAACTTGAACTTCCCTAGGGGCTTCGTGAGAATATCTGTGACTTGCTCATCAGTTCCTATGTGATCGAGCCTTATGGCGCCTTCTTGTACCATGTCCCAAAAAAAGTGGTACTTAATATCAATATGCTTGGATCGATTGTGGAACACGAGATTCTCAGAAAGATGAATCCAACTCTGGTTATCACAAGGGATAACAGTGGTATCTATCACATGTCTGAACATCTCACTGAAGAGCTTTCTCAACCAAAAAAATTCACAACAAGTCATACTCGTTGCAATGTATTCGGCCTCATCAGTGCTCAAATCCACCGAATTCTGCTTCCTTCTCATCCAAGAACCGAAGGTGAAGAAAAATCCAGATGTGCTCTTGCGATCCAAAACATTGCCAGTCCAATTAACATTAATATATCCATAGAGTCTCAAACTCCTGACAATGTGTCTAAGCCCATGGTTGATTTTTCCCCGAAGATATATCAATAGATTCTTGGCGCCAATCCAGTGAATGCGATGAGTCTCAACCATGTGTTGAATCAAAGTGTTCAATACAAAACATACGTCTGGATGAGAGTTTACTAAGAACATAAAGGCCCCTACGAGTTGTTGATACTCGATGGGATTTCCAAGCTCGGGCCCAACAATGCTTCCACATAACTTCTTAAAGTTGAGTTCCATCAGTGTCGACATAAACTTAAAATCAACAATACCAAATCTCTCCAGTAGCTTCACAACATATTTTCCTTGAGAAAGGAAAATATGCCTGGCCTTTGCTAGACCTCCAAGCCTAGGAAATAGTGCATCAGTCCTAGGTCTTTCATCTCAAACTCAGAAGCTAACTCCCTCTTACATTGATGAATGAGAGGGTCAACACCTGTTAGGAAGAGATCATCCACATAGAGAACTAGAATGAGAGCCCTTTCTCTATCAGCCTTAAAATAAAGGTTTGGATCAACATTAGTTTGAGTGAAGCCCAACTTCATCAAGTAGCTATATATCCTCTTATACCAAGCCCTGGGGGCTTGATTCAGCCAATAGAGTGATTGCTACAATTGTACTCATGGTTTTCAGATACCCTTGGTATCTATTCAGCTTCTTTCTTTCATGGAATGTCCCCCTTGGGGCAATATGTCTCTCAGCGTATTTGAGAGTGTCCCTGAGCCATGAGGGTCTTCTCGTATTTGAAGGAGGTGGATCAATAGGATCCATAGGTCCTTCAACATTTGGCATCGGTTCATCCTTTGGTTTTTCCTTGGAGCTAGGAATATTTCTTACTTTCTTGAGGGAAACCTCTTCATCGAAGGTGACATCGTGGCATATCTCCACTTCTATTTGACCAGCCACATAGATTATATATGCCTTCAAATTTTCACTATAGCCCACAAACATTCCCTTATTTCCAGAAGTATCCAACTTTCGTCTCTTTTCTTTTGGCACATGAAAGTAAACATGACAACCAAAAAATCTAAAATGAGAAACATCACATTTCTTACCAGAGAATAATTCTTCGAGAGTCTTGGAGGCTAGAGCAGAATGTGGGCATCTATTTTGAATGTATACAACAGTGTTTGAAACTTATTCCCATAGAAAATTTGGAAGACCTTGGTCATATAACGTGGCGTGGGAAACTTTCACAATGGTCCTGTTCTTTCTTTCAACAACACCATTTTGCTCAGGAGTATACACAGTTGTGGTCTCCCTCTTAATGCCAGCTTCATTGAAAAAGTCATTGAATTCGTTTAACTCATACTCGGACCCAATTTCGATCCTCAAAACTTTGATTCTATTCTCGATTTGATTTTCCACCAAGGCCTTGAAGGTACGAAACCATTTGAATGCTTTGTCCTTCTTCTTCAATAAATATATCCAGGTCTTATGGGAGAAGTCATATGTAAAATTCATGTAATAGTAACACCATCCCAAGGATGTCATGGGCAACATACTAAAGAAATAAGAATGTATCAACTGCAAGATATCAGTTGTATTTGTGACATTTAAGGGGAATGGTCCCCTTGAATGCTTCCCTTTGGCACAACCCTAACATATACCTTCATGATTATATTTAATTTCGGGCATCCCTGTCACCACATTGCTTCGAGAAGGGCTTTGCAATGAAGGTGTGCAAACCTTCGGTGCCATAAGTAGGCTTGAAGAGTTGTATCACATGAAATAGCCCCCAATGGACTTCCTCCAACCTGGTAGAGTGTATCAACTCTAAAACCAATAGTAAGATATTCCTTGAAGTTCTTCTTCCAAATGCATACCTTTCCATCAACGAATTCCACCTTGAACCCTTTATCTTCCATTTCTGAAATAAACACAAGGTTCTTCTCCAAATCAGGTACATACAACACATCTCGTAAACGAAGGACTTGACCTTGAGACAAATGAAGGGTCACAGTCCTTGTCCATTTCATGCGATAGGTGGAATTATCTCCAAGGATAATTTATATATTAGTATCATTATCAATCAAATCAGAGAGGGCTTCTTTATAACCAGTGAGGTGCCCTGAAGCACCATTATAAGTCAACAAGACATCTAGGGTGTTGGGAGGAAATGAAAAAGAGAGGGAAGATACAAGAATAAACTCATTTTTCTTATTATCATCAACATTAGACTCATCGTACCTAGAATTTCTTGACCTCTTGAAATGTTTCCCATTTCCACTATGATCAGAGGGAGCCTTCCTTTTTCCTTTAAACATATTGTTCCTTTGATTGCCATTCCTCCTAGAGTTGTTGTTGTTATCATCCCTGGGAGAGTCCCTTCTATTAGGGAACTCTCTTGCATAGTGAAAAAACTTGTTACAAGTGTAACATCTTCCCTTCCTTCCTTTGGGCCCCAATTTACCATGGTTTTGATTTCTCGGGCCACCATGGTTCTTCTTCTTCGCATGAGCAACGAAGGTAGTAGGGTCACCTCTATTTCCATTATAGGTATGATCTATCTCCATCATCATTGTCTCCTCTTGAGTGCATCTATTGGACAATTCATCAAAATCAGGAATCATATTATTATTAAGAATCGTAGTGTTAAATAAATACCAGTCTCGAGGAAGTCCTCCAAGAGCAATGAAGACGAGCTCTCGATCAACTACTTCTTCTCCTATGGCAAGGAGATCATTCCTGATTTCTGTGAGCCTCATAAAATATATGGAGGCTCATGAATCTTCCCCTACACATAGTCCATGACATCTTGATCTTCTAATTCCAAATCCAAGGACATCTTCCATGCATGATAATCAGACTTGTTAGTCAACTTATCATCAGACCATTGGTCCTTGACAAGACTTCTTCTTCGATGATTAATTTTCACACTATCTTGGGCTTTGTCTTCATCTAAGCTCTGAAACCATGTTAATTTTAGATAACCATGGTATGTTATATGATTAATGCGGTTTTACTTCAATCTTTCTTATAGGTACAATTCAATTTAGCAATCACATAAACATGAAAGTAAAATGATGATAGAAAATAATAATAGATCAACAGAAGACAAGCCAAATGATGTAGATCAAATTTTAAAATTCTTCTTGTCCAAAAAATATAGAGAGTGATGTGCATTACGACAGTCAAGAGGATGCATTAGCCATAAAATTCTTTCTCAACATCAGATCAACAAACCTTCAAAGTGTCACACACACCCCTTAAATACAAATCCAAAAGTCAACACAAGTCAACAAAAGAATCCCTCATCCAGATTTCTTGCATCTATTTCCAGCATCCAGATTTCCGGTATCCATTTCTGGCATCATCCATATTTTTGGCATCCATTTCCAGCATCATTTCTGGAATCCATATTTCTAAGATCCATTTCCGACATCATTTACGACATCCATTTCCGGCATCCACATTTCCGACATCATCCATATTTCTGGCATCCAGATTTCCAGCATCCATATTCTCATGTGGGAGAGAGAGAAGTATCTTCTAGGATTTACGAACCAATCAGATCACGAGGAATGTGTGTGATGAGATGATGATGAAATGGAAATCATCTCTCTCCAATTTATATCATTCAGTGAGGGTGTTTGACACATATATTAGGCTTGTGAGCCTACAGTACAAATTTGGCCGACCTTGCATATGTGTGGAAAAGAAAATCAAAATATATGTTCTTCTTATCCAAACAAGATGATCTTTAGATAAATCTTGCACCTCTCCAAAAGAGGAATCCAAAAAAAATATGATCATCACAATATGAGCAGTGCAACATGGAGTTTGGACCTAGTTTCTCAAAATTAACATTCATGCACCTATTTACTCATTTCCAAATCTTAGGGGAGTTACAAACAACTTTCCCTTTTTTTAGCTAACTGATTGAGATTATCTCTTAAAGCATTGGTTACAAGATTATTTACAATGGTAATCATTAACAAAACCATCTAACATCAGATAAAAGCATAAGACAAATATTTTTATCAAACTAGTTTGACTTTTAACCTTTACGTGAAGTGAAAAATATCCAAACATAAAACGCAGAAAATAACTTAGAAACCCAACAATTATCACCATAAATGCAACAAATTTTTGACTTGATATTTTTATGACTTAGAAGAGGTTCTAAGATTTTCTGAAGACTCGTGAAGAAATTTTGGGATGTCCACTACACCCTGCAGTATTTGAACCATCCAAAAACTTGATTTTGACCTCTTGAAACTTGATCCCAAAACTAACTATCTGAAAACACAGAGATAGTCCTAAAAATGTGGCAACAAGGTGTAAAAAAGACATTGTTTGATCATTTTCTACAAATTATTTACCCTACGAACATACTCAAGTGATTTTATGGTATCCTTATGCCATTATCTATCCTGACATGCTTGAAATTTTGGATTTTGACCCTCGAAGAAAAAACTCAACAACTAGTTGATGCATTTTTGTAGGATACATTTTCCTGTGTGCACAACAACTCAAAATTTCAAAACTTTGCTTCCTTTTTCTTTTCTCGCTGTCTTGCATTCATACCACGAGTGATGCATCCACCAATAGGTCTAGGCTTTTCTTCATTTTGAGTTTCCTTAGGGTTCTTTTGAGTTTCTTCTTCATATTTTTCACCCTAACCTTGCAAACCATGTTCCTAGCATAATAGTGTCTTGCGATATTTCTTTGTAGTGTGGTATCCCTGTTTTCTTTTTCTAATAGCTTCTCTAAATAGTCATTCACTCTTCCAAGCCAATACTCTTTGTTTTTCTCAATTTCAGCACCTGTGGAGTCATCTATGGCATTTTGGGCTTGAGGAGGAGATGGATCTTATACATTTTGTTCTTTTCTAGCCATTGCCCTTGTCTTAGGTCTTCTATGTTGTATTTGAATGTTCTTCTCTTTCAACTGCTCTATATCAATGATGGCCTTCCCTTTATATTCTGCTGTCAAAACACCTGCTTTTCTTACTGATGGAAAGTATTCCTATGAATTTCTCTGCTGCATTAGAGTATGTTTCAACTGTCTATTCTCCTGCTGTAGGAAAGCCACCATGAAATTGGCTTTGGATAGGTCATCCTTAAGCTCTCTAATCTGTGCATAATTCTCTTTAATTATGTCATCTGGTGCCTTGTTTCCATGCCTTTCTCTTAGGTCAACCATATCTAATTTAGGATGTATCTCTTCATTTTTCAAAGGTATATCATCTCTGCTCACAGGTGATTCCATTTCCATGGTTTCAGCCTGAACTGTTTTTTCACTAACAATATCCTTAGGTATCCTTTTTTCCTGAGACGTAGTTTGAGGTTTAGGGGTAGGCATCACTTCTTCTGTTTCAGTAGAAAAAAATGACCTCTTACCTTTATTGTTTGTCTTTGAAATATCTACTCTAGGTTGATTTTTTGTCATTGATGGCCTGCTTGATGTTTCAACTCCCTGTGATCTAGATGATGATGACAAATTTCTTTGAATCTTTGACTGGTTGGATACAAGTAAGAGAGAAGCTGCCTTCAAGAAATATTCCCATGACATATTGATATGTGCCAGCTAGTGGAGGACTATTATTTTCACTAGGGCATGATGAAAAATACGAGCTTGATGATCTCTTCCTTTAGACTACACTTACTATGTCATTTTTACCAAACTTCTAAAAATATAAGTAGGTAGGTTTAAAGGCTTCTTAGAAGTGAAATTCATTAGCAACCTGATGTGATATTGGTAAAACCTACTAAACCTACTCTCACAAGTGACATACTTCATTATAGTCTTCATCAAAGGGGTGTACTTGTCCAATAACTTCCCACTAGGAAAAAATATGAGAAGGAGACTCCTTGTACTGTGGTTTCAAGAACATTTTGTAGTGTTCAAGGTCTAAATCCATTCATTGAACCAAATTTCACCTTGATTAGGGATGATAGTTTTTGAAGCTATGATATCTTCTGATATTGGAAAGTTCACCCTTGCTATAGTTGTGCGATGCTTCTTGAAATTAATGGCAAAGAGACTTGTTAAATCATGATGATAGCTTACCTCTTGCACCTTTAGACAAAACCATAGGCAACCTGCTTGCTCAAATGATTTTCTAATGAATTCTGATGCATGGACCTCTTGCATATGAGTTGGCTCATATCTATAAATTTCTCCTCCCTTATACCTCCTCCTTTCATTGGTCTTCACCATGTTTATATCTTAACTTTTAATAAAAAACCCTAATTTCAAACAAAAAAGGGCAAGGGATTTGAGCTGCAAAATAGGGCTAAAAGCACATACACTTGAGGGAAGGGAATGAAGGGAAAGGGGGGTAGGAAAAAATCTAAGACAAATATGGGGGTTAGGGATAGATATTAGGAAGACAATGGTGGTGGAATTTATCAAAATGAGTGAGAAAAAAGGGGATAAAATGGAAAAACACAGGCTTGAGCCAGAAACGTAACAACAAGCTAGGTTTTTGAGGAAAAATGAATAAATGAGTGAATTTTGATGAGGGGAATGGTGGGGAATATTTGATGAGGGTAATTAAGGATGTATGACTTTAGAAACAAGGAAAATACCTTTCAAAAGAAGCTAGAGACCATGAAAGGAAAAATGCAGCAAAAACGTAGCAGAAACCCTAGGAATGGATTTTTCAATTGATTTATGAGGAAAGAGAGTGAAAAGAGGGTTTATGAAGCTTGATTTACCTGTTTAAAGAAGCTCTAAAGAACTTGAAATGAAAAATAAACTTTTTCTTCCTCCTTTTGATCTCTCCAAGTGAAAAACATAACACCTTTCTCCACAAATGCAATAAGAAAATGAAAAAGGTCAGTGGTGGAAAATTTGAAGTTTTTGATGGTTATGGCATATTTCAAAGAGGAAAAAGGGAGCTCTAGATCTTTTTGGAAGGATACGATGAGATTTTGATGTGTGATGATGCTCATTTATAACAAGAAAATCTATTTTTGGCTCATAGTGAAATGATGACATCACGTGTACTTTGAAATAGTGGCTGATGATGTAATTGGTATTGGGAGAAATATTATTCAATAGGAAGTGTTACATCTCCATGTGAAGCAGATGTACTTTGATTATTTTTGAAAAAAATTATTCCCTAATTGCTAACTCCCATGATGATGACCATAATGAATGACATGATCCCTATTTCAAAATGATGAACATCTTATGCATATCCTTGACCATGACTTATAATTTTAACTCTCAAAGTATGCATTTTATGATTCTATGACCTAAATGATGATTGTTTCGGGGAAAAACACCCTAGAGGTTCGTTGGGTCAAAACCTCCACAGAGCAAGGCATGCTATTCAGAAGGACTCACACACAACCATACTTGAATGCAAAAAACTAGATAACAACAATAGCGGAACTCACCCGTAGTCCTACGTTCGATGTAGATCCCATGGGGTTCAAACCCCTAGCAACCCTTCTTCCTCCTTCAACCTGGAAAACAAGAAAGAACGTGCACGGAAACCTAGTTGTACAACATATATTTCTCCTAAACGTTAGTGAAATCCATGTGAAACATTATATAAACAATAATAAATGCTTAAATGATAATATTTTCACACATATAAGTAAACGTTAACACCTAAGTTCAGGAACAAGATGGTTCTTCATTATTACGAACAACATGTACAGAAATAAAGAGTGGAGAGATCACCTGAATCCTTCCACGATCTTCGAGCAAACCGTCATCTGGATCCGTCCCGCCCTTGCCTCGCTAAGATACTTGCAAGACTTGTGCACTCGAGATGGCATATAAATGGATGAACATCTCCAGGAAACAAGGGTTTCCTGTATAAATCTGGGAAAGTGCAGGAGGCACAGGAATTCAGACTTGAATTGGGATTCCAACAGAGTATAATGTCTATAAAATTTCTCTCTCCCTTAGGCCATGCACATAAGGGGCTTTTATACTCCCTCAAAGTAGTTTCAATTAGTTGGAAACAGTTGGCCACGTGTTGGGGTGGTTGAACTATTGGAGTAACCATCAACCCAGCCCGAAAATAGGGATTTTTAATATATTTTTTAATGGTTTTAATGGCATACACAGAAAAGTACATGTGGAATCGCGTATACACGTGAAAAACTCTGGGCATACCCGCGTATGGGAATTTTAACACTGTTTTTTAGTGAATTTTGTTCAAGTCTGTAGGAATGGGTGCCCAAAGCCATAAAAACAATCATGAATCACCAAAATATCTGATGTGATAGAACAAGATACTGACAAGACCGGGAAGGCCGACTGAATAATGAGTCAAGAGACACCGCAGAATGGCCGACTCTGGTTAGAATTCCCTTGAACAAAAGCATGACTCGTGATGACGATGGCAGTAAAAAGTGACATTGTATAAGTCTGTTATGCAGGAGGCAGAACAAACTCTACATATGATTGGAAGAGATAACCAACCGGGGGAGGACTGACAAGTGAAACAAGGTAAAGGTTGAACCTAGGTCAAAACTAAAACCATCCCAAATGGAGGAAAGATATATAAGTGTATATGCTTTGTTCAAGGGCGAAAAACTGACACTGTACTGCCATCAAATAACGAAGTTACATCCCGTTCCCGCTCTTTTTGTTATATTTTATTTTTTTTGTCTTTTTCATATAATAAGCCTGAAAAAGAGTAAAAGAATGCTATTGTACAATGGATAGAATGAGTATCAAGAAACAGATGCACTAGTTCCTGGGTTTGGAATGATCCTATGCTCAATGCAAGGTGGCAGAAACTGGTAAGCGATACTCAGAGGACTGTTCCATCCATGGGTAAAAGGGTGTCAAGTCGCGATAGCCAAGTGCATGCAATGGTTAACTTGTACAGATAGACAAGGTCAAAATTTGGCTTAAACATTGAGTCTAAATGAAGCCGGCTAAAGGCCAGGATAAAAAAGTAGCCAACATGCAATGCAGTAATACAACTCAACAACACCAGGGAGCCTCTAGGGTAATAGCTAGAAAAATGATAGTGAGGAAGAAGAAGAATGAAGCTTCAACACATAAGTCATGGTGGGACTAAAGAGGACTCCCGAGCCTACTTAAAACGCAGCATGGGCAACAAGTGATAGTGAGGGACTAACTAGGAAGCCCATGTAAAGGAAGGCTCTACCATCAAGTCATGATTAAATAATCGGAGAGTGAAATAGGTGTAATACTCATGACCTGATGGGATCGACCCTATGGCAAGTGATTAGAATGGAGGCTTGTATGAAAAATGCAATGGAAAGTGGATTTCCTAACCTATATGTCAGTTTTAGTTTATAAAAAAGAGATTTCAAGAAGACCAATTGAACTATCCGGTAACTAAGTCAAACAAACTTTGAATTTCAAGTATAACTTCAAAAAAATGCTCAAAGCCAGCCATGCCACTCTCGCAGCGGGGATTTATACGAGAAAAAAGGAAGACAAGAAACTCAATAAATCAACTCAGTACAATAGTATAAACTTGCAATAAAAAACTTCAAAGAATCAAAAAGAGACTCTTCGAAAATTGCAACAAAACTAGTCTCCTGAACATCAAGGAAACCAAACGCACCAAATAGGTAAAAAATCAAAATGTGTAGCAAAACACAAGGAAAGAGTAAATTAGTAGGAGCTCTTTGTTCTGATTAAGCAGAACAGCCAAGAATCTTCAAGAAAAGACCTTGGTACTCAAACCAAAATTGCAAACGTAACAACCAAAAATTTCACCAACCGAGAGAGTCTTCGCAAAAAGGAGAGAGGAATAGACATATAAACACTTTAAACACAGTCCAGAGATTAAAAAATACTGTAGAAACAGGTCACCACAGGCAGACAAGACCAGAAAAGCTAAAAACCAAAATTTCAAAATTTCCCCCTAGGCATACGTGCTTTAACAGTTTTCAAACAAGCGTGCATACACGACTGTGTTAAAGGAAACCCATGTATACACGACTCCCTTTAACAAAAACTATGTGTATACGCGTCTGTGTACATACAAACCCACTTATGAAAAGGTAAATAATAAAAAATAAAAAAGATCAAGCCTGGATAAGGAACCAGGACTTCAGTCTGACTGAGAAAGAGTTAACTGGACTGGAAATAAAAGTTAAAACTGTTGGAAACCTATCAAACACCTGAAACCACCCAACAGGGGAATCACAAAAGTGCGGTCCCCAGCGGAGTCGCCAGTTCTGTTTTGGGGAAAAGCACCCTAGAGGTTTGTTGGGTCAAAACCTCCATAGAGTAGGGCATGCTATTCAGAAGGACTCACACACAACCATACTTGAGTGCAAAAAACTAGATAACAATGATAGCGGAACTCACCCGTAGTCCTACGTTCGATGTAGATCCTGCGGGGTCTAAACCCCCAGCAACCCTTCTTCCTCCTTCAACCTAGAAAACAAGAAAGAACGTGCACGAAAACCTAGTTGTACAGCATATATTTCTCCTAAATGTTAGTGCAATCCATGTGAAACATTATATAAACCATAATAAATGCTTAAATGATAATCTTTTAACACATATAAGTAAACGTTAACACATAAGTTCAGGAACAATATGGTTCTTCATTATTACGAACAGCATGTACAGAAATAAAGAGTGGAGAGATCACTTGAATCCTTCCACGATCTTCGAGAAAACCGTCGTCCGGATCCGTCCCGCCCTTGCCTCGCTAAGATACTTTCAAGACTTGTGCACTCGAGATGGCATATAAATGGATGAACATCTCCTAGAAACAAGGGTTTCCTGTATAAATCTGGGAAAGTGCAGGAGGCACAGGAATTTAGACTTGAATTGGGATTCCAACAGAGTAATAATTTCTATACAATTTCTCTCTCCCTTAGGCCATGCACATGAGGGGCTTTTATACTCCCTCAAAGTAGTTTCAATCAGTTGGAAACAGTTGGCCACGTGCTGGGGTGGTTGAACTACTGGAGTAACCATCAACCCAGCCCAAAAATAGGGATTTTTTATATATATTTTAATGGTTTTAATGGCATACGCGGAAAAGTACATGTGGACTCGCGTATACACACGAAACAATCTGGGCATACCCGCGTATGGGAATTTTAACACTGTTTTTTAGTGAATTTTGTTCAAGTCTATAGGAATGGGTGCCCAAAGCCATAAAAAAAATCATGAATCACATGAGGGTGAAAAATGATGCTATAACAATGACCAACTAACTCATTTGATGACTTATGGCAAGAAATGATGATAATGACCATGATGGTTGTTTGTGACCTTGAATAAGTGAAGAGATGAGCAATGACACCTAGACAATTTCTTTGAACCATTTGAAAATCAAGAGACATGTCAAATTTAGTTTTCAAATATGATAATTTGACCTAAGACTCTAACAACAGTGGAAAGAGTAAATTTGATCACTATAATTATAGGACACTAACGACAGTTGAAAGCGTAAATTGGATCACTGTGATTATATGAAACTAACAGTAATAATGGAAATTGGTGTGTCTAGTAGGTTATTCCGAAGAATACATGTAATAATAAATCAGTGTCTACAAAGAATTACAAAGAAAACATTTATGGTTTTTTCCCAAAAGGGTTTCCATGTATATATTGTGTTTCATGTTCTTCAATTGATATATATCATATGTGATTATTTCTTATGGTTGTTGAATTTCTACATAAGTAAAAACTATGTTAGATTAATTCACCCCACTTCTCAGTATATGCAGGTGCTCATAATCTTCAAACATGTTTCATAGAAAATGATAAAGAAAATATCTATTTTTCATCTTATAATGATAAAAAATATTTTTTACAAGATTGATTACACTCTAACTATAACAATCTAAACTTACAGCTTACTATATAAACCCTATTCCTGAACATAATCTCTATAACCATAAAATGTCCTTACTTACATGAGTGGTTTTCATCTATTCAACTGTTGTAGTTGAAAGTGCATGTAACATACCTGGAACCCCCTGTTCATTTCTGGGTGTACAAGACACCTCAAAACAATGTGATATAACTTTTTTCATTCCATTATCAATCTTTCCTCATTATATGTCTCGAACAGTTGATCTACCCCAATTTTTAATGAGGGTGACCAACCCATTGATTAGATATAAGAATCCATTATCTATCAATCATCCATGTTCATGATCTAAGGACCTCCTTTGGTCACAAGGTGCCTTTTGGTTGCATTGAAATCCCTCGAGCTAGTGGCATTGACATGTTTCACCTCTTCCACGTGGAGCACAATGTTACTTCACCCAGACTATGCCTCACAAAAGTTTACTTATATAATATCTATGTCATTAGTTACTTAGTGGAATACCATAATTCTTCAATATAGTGCAAGCAATATTACTGTCACTTGGAATTCAAGTAAACTTCCATTTATAAAGACATCAAAATTATATGCAAGAAATCAATTTGACACTAATATCATCATACAGTAACATGCATAAATTTATAAAGGAAACCACCCTCTAACCTTCTTATTTTATTAAAATACACAATTTACAACAATCCTGGATATAATGGCTTGGTCCACATATCCAAAAAGCCAAGAAATACTAAGTGATACACAAAAACATGTTTTCCAAACTTCAGACCCCAGCGGGCTACCCTTCCACACTACTCTAAGCCATTTCTTCCCTTGCATGGGTTTTCTCACCCTATATGAGCCTACCGAGTCTTGGTTGCTAAAATACCTCAAGCTTTGAAAAATTGTAGGGACGAGTCTTTGTTTTGGCTATCACCTCATTCCTTCCTCATCCCAAGTGCAGATGCATCCCGACTCATCATGGTTCCCCTTTATGTTGCAATTTGCATTTATATTGTATCCTAATCAAATATGTTATATTCCTCATCATGTTAGTCATTTACTTATATGACTCATTTCATGTCTCTTTGTGCGACTCTCCACTCAACCTCGATAAACTTCACTTTTTTCATAGGTTGGCTTGTCTCATGTGTTGGGAACCTTGGTTCAAGTTGAATTTTCATTCCACTTGATCGCCATCAAAATTTTCCTTCCCTGCCTCATCTCACTTGGTCAAGACATCCTAGGCACGTATTTCTCATTTCATCTTTCCCGACAAACATGCCCTCCACTCATCTTGTCTATCTTGTATCTCTTAGCCAATGGGCCCTTGTCTCATCTCGTCTCACCATCTTGGGGACTCAACCCACCAATTTTATACCATGGCACCCTCCCCTTTGGTCATACTTGTCTTAAGCCAACCTTTTCTAACATTCAACCACTCGTCAAGGGGTGTTTTGGCTTGCGTCTTATGGTGTTCATGTTGCTCCTCATGGTGTCATCTTGGCCTCCTCACCCATCATTAGGAAAATTCAGGTACTCAAGAACTCACATTTATCACGCCAACAAGTTTTCCTCTTGCGCCTAATGGAAACCCCAAGTGTTGATATTTAGACACCTCATGTTGGTGCGCTCTCGAACAACATCTTCTTTCATCAGAGTTCTTATGATATCTTCTTCACAAAACATGCGATGGAGATGTGTCCCATGATGTGAAGCTCAACTAAAGGTGTACACAAATTTAGGCCTCGACACCATCTCCAAACTCAAAGTTATTATTGTTCCAACAATAATTCAACCATAATCCTCCGATCATCTCTAACTAGATATCACCATCATGATGAAGTATCTCTGATGATATATCTGACTTCATCTCTAGAAATCACTCCTGCATATCGAATTGTATTGGATCCCTTCATGGGGCTCGACCCTTCATGGGGCTCGACTAATTAGGTAGCTAATGTGTTCGTTGCACCAAGATCCATAAGAAGTCATGTCTCAAAGTGAAATATTCTCGATCTTAGATAGTCACGACTCCCTTAATATGCTACTATAGAGGCACCACCCTAGGTACCCCCATGATCATAACTTTCCATATGACTGCAATAGCTCCATAGGAACTCATGTCTCACACTGTAATATCCTCGACCTTAGATCATCACAACTCCACTAATATGATAATGTAGAGGCACCACCCTAGGTACTCCCACAATCACAACTAGTCACTTGATTGCAAAAACGTCCATATCCTCTTAACTCAATGAGATAAAAATGAGTGTTGGTCATAGTGATCTCCAACCTCATCTCCTATTTGATCTCTTGGAAGCATCCCTCCATACTTCCTCAACATGTAATTTAGCAAAGGAGTATATGACCCTATCCTACCCTTTGCTTCCTCAACAAGTCTCTTGAGCTATGGACCTTGTGGCTAACCTTTCGGGTTCAAAGTCAATGTACCAACCTCCTCCTTCACCTCAACACACCAAGGCACTTCTCCTTGGTCACATCTTTGAACCAGCATTGTCATCCTGGTATCCTCTGCTTGCTCTATTTGTTTGTTCTCTTTTCCAAATTATCCTCTTTGTCTATAAAAGCAGACATGATATCCACATGTCAAGAGAGAAGAGACTCCACATCACTATTTCTTTACTCTTTGCATGTAGCTCCACAATATTGCTATTCACTCTAGAAGATGGTGGCCATCCTCACTACTGTAGTTGGGTCTCCTCTCTGAGTTTTCACTATGAACGGCTTAGGTCCCAACATAATGAATACATGACCCATACGAGGTATAAGGACAATTTTATCATCAATCAAGAAATCCTACCCCAACATTAGGTTATAATCATCAATTTTCACCACTGTAAGGTCCACCTTTCCCTTCTAATCTTCTATACACATAGGCACATCATTGATTGAACCAATCACCCACATATCTTTGGCATTGATAGCATTAAAAGATGCCTTCTTGAGCTTGACCCTAAAAAAAAGATTCTTTGCTACTTCTTCCTCCACAAAGTTGTGGGTAACTACACTATCAACCATTGTTGTCACCTAGATGCCTCCCTGCTCTACCCCCACAAAATCCAATCGAGTTCTCTCCTTGCCCTTACTTTCTTATTTATTCTTATGTGGATATAATACTCCTAGTACATGTAACATCCCAATTTAGTTTCATCTTGGTACTCTTGAGAAGCCACCTTCTTCTTTATTAGGCAATTCCTTGCCAAGTGATCCTCTCCACAAATCCAACAAGATATGGGTTTCTTTTCTTTGGCTACATCTACTAGTTTTCCATCCTTGGTAGTCTTCCCTTTCTATTGGTCCTTCTTCTTTTTCTTTCTCTTATCACTTGGCATATCCTCCTTGTCTTTACCATTTATCTAATAATTAAGAAGTTTTTGTGCTACGATAATGGTTGTTGCAAGAGATTGGACTCCTTGCTTCATAACTTCCTACTTTTCCCATGCCTGGAGATTCTTGATAAAGTGGCATACACTGTCCTTCTCATGCATATCTCTAAGTTCCAACATAAAACCTGCGAACTCTTTAATATAGGTCTGGATCTTGTCGATATGTTTTAGCTCCCTTAGGCAATCCCTTGCCACGCATTCTTGATTCCCTGGTCTAAATTGTGTGTACAAATCCTCTTTCAGCTCTATCCAAGTGTCAATCATGTTCGTGATGCGACCTACTACTAAGTCCTCAACCCTCGTTCTCCACCAAATTTTTGTTGTTCTTGTGAGATACGTGACTGTTGTATTGAATTTCGTCTATTCAAAACAACCCTTCATATATTCCAAAATTTGTTCTACATCGCAATATAAGTTTCCCAATACCATAGAGCTTCTTTTCCCAACATACATCTTTGGTTCTTTCAATTTCAAATTCAACTTCATAGATGAATTGCTTGAACTCCGCCCTATGGCTTGCTTCAATACAACAATAGTATCTACCACATCTCTTGTAAGTGCTACAAGTGACTTCATCTGATCTTACTGATCACTACAAATTCAAGGGAGTAGGACCTTGACTCATTGCCCCCCTTAATCTCCTAAATCTATACTCGAAGTTATTCAAACTCCTTTCCATGGTCTTTCATACCTTCTACCATTTGTACCAAATTCATCTCAAGATCTTTGACCTTCTTAGGCAGTGCCACCTCATCTTGGTCCATTGGGTTAGACGTTCTATTCAGCATTGTGACATGTTTCTTTTTGGATGGGTCCTTGTCAAGCTCACTTCAACTTTGCCAACTATGGCCTATACCAAGAACCAATCACCAAAACCCCTTTACCCACCTAGCAATGGATTATACAAACCCCTTCCCTAATTACTTGCAAACAAAAGGAAATTGTCTTTGGAATCTTCCTTCGGCCTTGCTTCCTTCTATACTACTTGCTTTCAAACCACCTATTCATTGACACTACCTTCTTTTATGTGGATAGGTTGACACCACCTGTGAGTAGGGCGAAGAATTTTGCTAGTTCTTCTACCATTTCTTGGTATCAACTTTGATATCACCTATCACAAGCCTAAGGACTCCTATGGTCACAAGGTGCCCTGTGATTATAAGATTCCATGGGCTCATGAGAACCATTGATTACAAGTAGCTTCAACCATCTATCGACTAATACTTGGGTGACTTTCCATGGATTATACCAAAGAATCTACTACTTTGTGACTATCTATATACATCCTCTCGATTACATACTTCATATGTTATCTATTGACTATATAAATGGAAGTGCCTTATATATCATGGCATGTTAATCTACACTATAACAATTAATTTCTCCTTTAATTTCCAAATTTGTTAAATAAACAAAATTATAGAAGAATAAAACAATCACTTACAAACCACAATAGTACCAGAAACGTATTCTGAGCATGCTCTTCATCAGAATGCTATGTATCCATGGTGGAGCGGCAGAAAAGCCATTTCGATCTCTGCTTCTCAGAATTCAAGAGAAGCAGAGACTGCCAATGCCAATAACACTGCCTTGGAAGGAGATCCAGACAGCTTAGTACAGATGGTTCAAAGGTAAATTCAACCATCAACTACATTGAGTTTGCTATAATATGTTAGCTGCTTTTGGTTAATAATGTTTTAATATTTGACCGTGAATTTTGGAATGTTTCTGCTATTCCAGAAGCATTGACAACATCAGGGGTGCATGCATGGGAGTATCCATGTGGCGAACAATGATTACACTCACTGGGAAATGCATGCGATTGGTGGGACTCGGGAGTGCAAACCCCACTATCAATAGTCAAGCGAATAGATTCATAGCACCCGCAAATCCCTTTATTCTGGCAATGAAGCTTTTCTCTAATTTGTTTTTTTCCCTTTTCAAAATTCCTGATGTAAGTACCTAGATAGATGATAATCGACTCGATCTCGGAATGCAGTGCAGGCGTAGACGTTTTTATTGTGATGGTACGTAGGATGTGATGGGCACTTTGTGTAATCATGTTCTGCTGAAATCCATTTTTTCTTATTTTTTCTCTAAGTTGTCTATTTAGTATGTGGAATAGCTCGGACTGCAGTTTTTGTTTGTATCTGGTAAACTAAAATTTAAAAAATCAAGTAATTGGAGTGTTTGGAATCTACTTATTGAATAGATTCAGCACTATCAAAAACCTGTATAACACTCAAAATACTAAAGTTTAACATCTGTAAACAAGATTCTAAACAAATCTTTATCAGATTTTTTCAAAATCTTTATCAAATTCTAGACCCTTTTAGACTACGCGTTTTCTCATCCGTCTGCCTCTGTATTTGGTGTTATGCCCACCTTTCTCAAAGCTGCAATAAACTTCCTTGGATCGTAATGTGCACGTCTCGTGTAGAAAAACGAAATTTTGCAACTTAAATTAGCCATTATATCCGAATGTCAACAATGTACAAAAAGCGAACATGTTAAAGTGGAGTAATAATGGTGGTCATGTGAGTGGGCACAGTGACTTTGCTTCGATTCTTTGTACTCCCTGCTACTTTTGGGAACATTCGATGGCTTCCTTATAAAACAGAAATTTATTTGTAGCCTGTTATAGATGGTATCCCATTCTCTGTGACTGCATTTTCAATACCTATTGGGATTTTAGTTGGTTAGTCAAATACGGAAAGCGCTCTGTTATCACATCTCCAGTTCGCAAATTTGACTTGATGGCCGTGTCTCTCGGATGCCGGATCTTTCAATATGCAATGTTTTTATTGAAAGCGTGTCCATCCGTGTGTCGTGTGGGACTAAGCATCTTCAATATTCGCTGGCCTCCACAAATTTGGGGTTGTACAATCTAGAAGAAAACTGTGAAATCACAAATGGTTTATGAACAATAATCTTAATATTTAAATATAATATTTTTATTAAAATATTTTTTTAGGGATAAATGTGTAGGTGGCCATGTTTAATATTTAATCTAATTTATATGTTAGCTTAATTAAAAAAAATAAATGATTAAAGTAATATACAATTAGTATGGGGAGATGTAGTATTTATAAATGAGTGTAAATATTTAAATCTTAGTTTAATTAATAATAAAAGGTTAAAAGTCATAAAAATAATAAAATTCAATTTGTTATTGTAATTTTGCTTTACAAAATAGTTTAGCTCTTCCATTTCAAGTTAGAAATTATGTTATGGGAAAATTTTCATAAATAATTATGAGTTACATTGGTCAATGCTAAATTAAATTAATAGTGGTTCATTGAGATGTGAAGTGGATAAGTAAATCACTTGCTCAATCACAAGAACTTGAATAAATTTTGGTGGGTAGTAACCATTAGCAAATTTACACATTTACAATTTTACTCCTTCATAAGTACTAAGAAAACATAAATAATGGTTGGAATGAACTCATATAAGTATATTTTTTACATCTTATTCCTATCCATTTTTTATGCAAAGATTTTCTTAAATTATGGTGGGAAGTAATTGATGGTAAATATGTTATTTACTTGAGTATAAGCTATTTTCAAATATTTTATTGGAAAGTTTAGGAATAAAAAAGCACTATAGAAATATCTAAAAATCAGGCATGAATATTGCAACCATATCCATAAATTATAGCATAAAATATGTAATGTAGTTATCTACATGGCATTATAATGTGCAAACGCTGCAATAATCATATCCATAAATTATAGCATACCATATCCATAAATTATAGCATAAAATATGTAATGTAGTTATCTACATGGCATTATAATGTGCAAACGCTACAATAACCATATCCATAAATTATAGCATAAAATATGTAAGGCGGTTATCTACATGGCATTATAGTGTGCAAAGGTTGCAATAACGACTATGGTTATTTTTTTTTATAATATTGAAAAATAAATATTTATTTTTCAAAGTTAAGCATTATAATTTGCATTGGTCAATGTTGAAGTAATGGTGATCATCCATTGTTAGAGGACTAATAATGATTCCACAACCATATTTAAATTTAATTAATGAGCACTTAAAAACTTGATACTTACAATATAACAAGTTTTTAAACCATGGATATCCACCACCACTTTAGCATGGATATCGTTAACTTGCAAATAGGTTTTGTTACAATACTAGCGCCAATACTATAACTTATCAATAAGCCAAAAACCATAGCTCATTTCACAATAAAAAATTAAAATGTAAAATATATTAAACATTACATATAAATTGATTATGTATAATGATAATTCTTGATTATATGGAGAGAGAGAGAGAGAGAGAGAGAGAGAGAGAGGCGAATACATAGAGAGAAGGAGAGGAGAGAGACAGGAGAGGGAGGGAGACATAAAGATGGAGGAGGGAGAGAGGGAGATCTAGAGAGAGAGAGAGAGAGAGAGAGAGAGAGAGAGAGAGAGAGAGATGGGGGGAGAGATAGAGGGAGTTGGGAGACAAAGGGAGAGAGAGAAGGAGAGAGGGGGGGGGAAGGGAAGAAAAAAGCCATAGAGATAGAGAGGGAGTGCCAAGGGAGATATGGAGAGAGATTGAGTGAGAGAGGAGATGAGGGAAGAGAGAGAGAGAGAGAGAGAGAGAGAGAGAGAGAGAGAGAGGGGAAGACACATAGATGGAGGGGGGAGATATTGAAGGAGATAGGGAGGAATGTAGTGACATAGTTGGAGGGTAGAGAGAGAGAGAGAGAGAGAGAGAGAGATGGAGGGAGATACAAAGGGAGGTGGGAGAGAAAGAGAGAGAGAGCACTTGAGAGAGATAAGGAGAGAGGAAGGGAGAGAGAGATAGAGTTAGAGGGGGAGAGAGAGGGAGGAAATAAGACACACATAAAGAAAAATATGGAGAGAGAGAGAACGAGAGAGAGGGAGAAATGGATCCAAACTAGATATGGTATGTGTGTATATAAAAACTAGCATAGATCCATCTTAAACCCATATCTATCAAGCATCTAGAGGGATTAAATATTTTTAGGTGCAAACCTTTCCTTAAGTTTTTCACTCAAAAAAGAGGTTTTCATCTTAAGATATTTGACCATTCTCAGCGCTTCATAGATCCATAGTTAAGATGGATCTAGTTTTGATCAGGTGCTCAAAATTATGGTTAATTTTTTTTTTTGTCAAATCGGTGTGGAACCTAAACGATCGCATAGATCTCGTTGTTCTGAATCTGACGCAACTTGTTTCGCGGAAAAACGACACCGTATGCTCCCATATACATGTTCTATCCACTTTGTCAAACACCATTTTTTTTAAAATATGTAGACAACCCAGTTAGTAGTCCATACAGTTGACTGGGCATGCCTATGTGGCAGGTTGACTCATAAATGCTTTTTTCTCCTCCGATGAGTCAGGGAGTGCTAAGTGGCACAATATGACAGGTTCGTTTGTGGAATTTTTTGACTGGTTGGGATTGTGGCCATGCTTCCATGTGGCCCTACCAAAGGTCGCCACGTGGTAGCACGAGAGACCACAAATTTTTTTTTAAGTTCGAATGGAGTAAGGGGGGTTGAACCTGCGACCACATAGAAAACAACAACCGTCCTTATCATCGCATCCTACGATGTGTTCCTTACAAACCTATGGTCATGACTTCGTTTTATTGTTAAACAATCATAGGTATGGGGAAGGGGGTCAGGGTCTAGCCCCATCTCTGGTCACTACCACCGGCAAGACCTCAGGCGAGAGGCTAGCCCTGAGCCCCCGCAATATATGCTATGGTTAGTGCTAAGGGGTCTAAAGAGATGAAAGAAGAAAGACCAAGAGTCCAAGATGACACCTCAAGAATCAGGAAATAGTTTAAGAGCATATTTTTCCCTCAGTCTAAAGATGAGGAAAATGGTAAGAATTTACATGCAGCTTCTTTACATGAAAATGTTGATTTAAGTTCTCTTGTAGCCTTTGAAAAGCATAGCAAAGGCATAGGAACAAAACTCTTGTCCAAGATGGGTTTAAAGCGAGGAGTCCTTGGAGTGAACAATCAGGGCATTGTCCATCCAATTGAGGCAAAGGAGAGACCTCGATATGAAGGTTTGGGATATGTCGAAAAGGAAGAATGGTCTTCCAACGATAGCTCTTGGGTATCTTGTTATTTTAGTCATAAGAGAAGACACAGGGAGGAAAAATGTTGGGATTTGCATCTGGAATTGGTACCAGCTTGTTTTCTAAAGAAAAAGGAGGACATGAAGTGAAAAACATCTCCAAAGAGAGATGAGCAAGTTGAAGAAGAGACTAATACAAGTTCCTCTTTCCATTCAAGTTCCTTGCGTAAAAAAATCCAAAGGACAACCATGAGAGGTATAAACGTCCTGATTATTAAAAGGATTTTTATGATGGCAAACCACATGATGATTTGAATAACATGTTGTGGAGTTTTTTCCGTGCAATTTGTGTCATGCACCTAACCATTGTGTAGCTAAGTGCCACAAAAAGAAAGCATTAGTCAAGAATATGAATATGTCAACTGGAATTGAGACCAATAAGGGAAATTCTCATCCAAGTTCAAAGACATTTGTGCCAAGAGAGGCTCTCAAAAAGTTTTGCACTCATTGCAATATTAGTGGGAATTAGGTCGAGAAGTGTTGGAAATTGCATCCGAAACTTCATCCTAACAAGGGAAAGAAAGTCATGCAAGCAACTGAAGAGGAAGTGACAAAGGAAAAAGTGGCACAAGTTGCGACCATCCATGAAGCGACTCAAGAAGGAAAAAAGGTTCAAGTAGAGGGTTTATTCACCTGGTTGGGTAAGAAATGGACATACTACTTGTCCAGTTGAATATCATAAATCTTTGTAAAGCGCTTGTTGCATATCCGCATAGCTGGGTATTTTTAAAAAGTGATGTTTGTGAATAAATCACTTATATGCAACAATGATTTGTTTGGCAGTGTTATACTATTTTTGCTTGATGATGAGTCATTTTGTGTGGGAATTTGAGAGTCAAATTTATTTCCATTTTGAAAAATGAATTTTTATTTTTGGACATTTTAGTAAGCATCATAAACTTTGGGATGAGTGGTTGCAACACATTCAGTATGTTACAAATGTGTCAAGCACTCATTTACACAAGTATTTACCATGTGAAGCTTGTTTGGGTTATTTTCCAAAGTCTTTTTCGATTTTATATTTGGTAAAGATTTTGCAGCAAGAATGCTCTCTTTGTGACATTGGCATACATCGGATGTCCAAAATGCAAAGTTCAGAAATACCAAAGAAAAACCAAGAGTTGTTGAGCAATGGAATCACTCAACCATCTCTTCCGCCATGCAGTGCACCTATGGTTTTTATGCCCAAAAATAATGGAAATCATTTTATTGTGAGGGAAAAAAGGGGTGGTTTTCATCAAAGAAGAGTTGTTGAAGGAGGTATGTTGAAGATGACATTTAACATCAAACAAGGTTTGTTTGAATGGATTATTTTGTTTTATGGTATTTTCCATACTCCTACTACTTTCATGCATATGAAGAATGATGAATTAGAACCATTTCTAGATGCGACACTTGTATGACATTGTCATTTTTAGAAATTTTCTTTATGAACATGTCAGGTATAAGAGAAATATACTTGATGTCATAAGGCATGAACATTTGTTTTTTAAGATGTCAAAGTATGAGTTGGGTAAAATTATTTGATTTACTTGGGCTATAATGTTGGAGGAGGTAAGTTGAAGTTAGGCCTCTCCAATTTTGACACCATTGTCGATTGGTCAATGCCCAAGATGGTCATCTTGATAAGAGGATTTTTGGGAGAAACTCAATGTTGGAGGAAATTTTTTGTTAATAATTATTCTATTGTAGCTCCTTTGCATGCATTGACATGCGTGCAAAAGGTCTTCTGGTGGGGAGGCAAACAACAAGAGGCATTTGATGCTTCGAAGCAAAAGATCATTTCAACTCTTTTATTTGCTCATTTAAACTTGAAAAGGTCATTTGAGTTTTAGGTTGATGCAAGTGACTTTTCCATTTCAATTCATTCAAAGAATTTTAATGGTGCAATGATTAAGTTGCAATGATTAGGGCACTTTCATTTGATCAGAGTTCGTCAACAATTCCACTTGGTCAAAAGGTATAAGAGAGGTATAAGTGAGAGGTTTGTTGATATGCCTTCTAGGCATGTTATTTGTGTAAATATTGTACTCAAGAATCATTTTTTTTTACATGAAAGTTATGTTCAACAATATGCATACCATCAAGAGGTACATTCAAGCTTGAGTCAAGTAAACCAAGCAGTGGAATTTTTTTACCATTTGCATCATAATTTGTTGTGTCATCTTGGTAAGAAGGATGTTGTTTTGGATGGCGACATGGAAAAACCCAAGAAGTTCATTGAACGACTTCAAATGGTACAAAAAACAGTGCAAGATCATCTTGAAAAGATCAAAGGAAAGTACAAGGCAAGACAAGCTAAAAATCGCCATGTCGACAATGATCGAGGTGAGAAATATTTTAAGTTATTCAATTTTCCTTTGGTTGACGACCAAGGAAGGAACATGTTTGTTTCTTCAAGGATAGTTTTTTGTTCCACAAATTCGGGGAAATTGCAGCAAGATGATATCTACAACAACAAGACAAGGTCTCCAACATCAAGGAAAAAGATTAGTTTTCATGAAAAGCTCAAATTTCTGAATTGACGAAAATTCCAGTGGATTGAGACTAGAAGGGTGAGGGGGTTGTGCCCTCCTCCACATGTTTAGTAATGAAAGAGATTTTGGGGTCAAAAATCTTCCGGTGGGGAAGCGTAATCAGGTGCTCAAAAATAAAAGTTTTCAGATGAGTGTAGAACCTAAATGACTGTGTAGATCTCGCCGTTATGAATCTGATGCAACTCGTTTCGCCGAAAACCAACACCATATGCCCCCAGAAACGTGTTCTGTCCAATTTGTCAAACTTGTAATTTAAAAAAAAAAATGTGCAGACAGCCTAGTCAGTAGTCTGTACAACTGATTGGGCCTGCCTACATGGTAGGTTGACTGGTCAATGCTTTGTTCTCCTTCGGTGAATTAGGGAGTGCCAAGTGGCATAATATGACAGGTTCATTTTTGGAAATTTTTGATTAATTGGGATTGTTGCCAACCACATGCTACCATGTGGAACAACCAAAGGTCACCACATGGCAGCATGAGAGGACACAAAAATTTAGTTAAGTCTGAATGGAGCAAGAAAGGGTCGAAATCGTGACCACATAGCAAACAAAAATTGGCCTTATCGCCATGCCATTCACTGTGCTCCTTACAAATCTATGGTCGCGACTTTGTTTTATTGTTAAACAATCAGAGGTATGGGGGTGGGGGCCGAGGTCTAGCCCCAGCCTTGGTCACTGCCACTGGCAGGACCTTGGGTGGGAGGCTTGCCCCGAGCCCCCGTAATATATGCTATGGTTAGTGATAAGGGTGGCCACATGCAGACAGTCAGCAGAACCGCCGATGACCCTTTAAATAAAAAACATTTTTCCGCCATAGCTCATAGAGGGAATTTTAATGAAGAAAAAAATTCGCCTGAAAAATAAGGAATTTGTCACCTAGTTAGCGCTAAAAAGGGTGAATTTGTAGGATGATTCCGGCCTTGGAGAAAATTGTGGAGCGGTTGTTGAGCCTCCAATTTGTCATAATTTTGTTGATGAAACCATCCTTTTTCGCATCATTCCATTCACCCATTGTCATCAATTTTAACCATATTTCTTCATAAATGCACCAAATTCCCACATATATGTTTACATGGTTTATTATTATTATTTATATTATTTTTAATCAATTAAAGATAATTATGCATGGTTTTACTAATGATAGTTTGACAGTTCAAGTTTTACAGTTTCCGCAGCTATCTCCTTGGCTAAGGTAGTAGCACCATTCTCGAATGAAATCCAACACATGGAAATTATTTCTAGAAGCTCCAATATGGATTGTTGTTGGTAAAATTCCACCCAGCTCACACATGTGGACCTCTAGGCAAACATCAAGGGAAAATTGCAGTAGTTTTGACCAGTCAACTTCAAACGTACTGCCTGAGAAAACTAAAGATAATATCACCAAAAAAAAACATGGGTTTTGTTCAGAATAGACCCAATTAAGTTATCTATGAGAAAATTTCCCGAATTCATTACCATTTTTTAGATATTTCAAGTTCTTTGGAGCCTTATTTTGTAGTTGTGTGAGAAAACATTGCGCCCATATGTCAATAAATGCCCCACTAGTAAAAAATGATGAAATTA
The DNA here is from genome assembly GCA_034641835.2 of Pinus albicaulis. Lineage (NCBI taxonomy): Eukaryota > Viridiplantae > Streptophyta > Pinopsida > Pinales > Pinaceae > Pinus > Pinus albicaulis. The sequence goes on along the minus strand of CM076583.1, from coordinate 64,374,406 downwards.
ATGACCAGGTGAACTTTGGCATTGATTTCATATTTCTTCCTTTCTGCTGCATCAGTAGGAATACTTGCCGGATACTGATAACCTCCTTCCACGATTTCCCTTAATTCTGCACCAAGACTTTGCATATATGCTTTTGTTCATATCTTCCAGAACAACAGATTATTTCCATTGAATAGAGGTGGCCTTATAGACATTATCCCTTCATGACTTCCCATTGTGACGGATCTCCTTCAAGTGATCAAGCTTCTGCAGAAGGACCTCCTCCGATACCAATTGTTGGGAAAAATACTGAGAGGCGGGGTGAATCAGTATTTAGGGCATACTCAAAACTTTTTACTTTTTCATGCTCTAGGACCCATACGGTACTTTACTGAACCAGACTCGCGTATATACGCAGATACCCTTCACAAAAATCGCGTATATGCAGAGATCTTAATATGCAATTAATTCATTACTTAGATCCTTGCATTTATTCATTCATCAGATGTTTATATAGCAATATACATGTGTAGTAATAACAGAGTAAGTCATCACACATAAGCATCACACATGAACACCAGGATTTTAGGTGGAAACCTAAGTCGGGAGAAAACCACCGCTGCCGTTGTCTCAGCCTTCAATATTTTATTATAAAGAAAACATCTTACAACTATGTACTGGCGCAGACTCAGACCAGTACACAGGCACCCACCTGCGCTCGTTTACTAGACTCTCCTGGAAGGGAGCTACGACCCCCTGCTCTCGTTTACCAGCCTCTCTTGGAAGGGAGCTACGACCCCCTACTCTCATTTACCAGCCTCACCTGGAAGGGAGCTACAACCCCCTGACTGAAAGCTACAACCCTCAGCACCTTTGTGGACCACGTTTCATCACTTTTCATACTGGATCCAAAAGCTTTCTTTAGAGCACAACTTGCAGGACGCTTTTCATCATATTTTCAGACTGGACCCACTCCACACATTTAAGCTCAATCATACATCAAAACTGATACTTATCAATTCAGACAACCCAGAATTGTAGAATACAGATAGCAGTAACATAGCAGAACAGATCAGACATTTCACCTTTCATACTTCAGCAAAACCCTAGTTTTCATACGCGCTTTCCTTTCACTGATCCCGCGTATATACGCGCTTCCATGCATATAAACTCGCATATACTTCTGTACATACTTTAGAACTGATTTCACAACCCATACACGCTTTCGCTTTATCCAACCTGCGTAGATACACGCTTCCACTGCGGTGAACTAGCATATAGTTCTTGAGACATTTAGGTCATTGCAATTCTTCAGAACAGATACATCACTCAGATTTTACCCTTTACTTCAGGCAGATGTTCGCCTCATCTAAGATCTAATCATTTCATAAACAGATCTAGCAGTTACAAATACATTCCAGATCTAGATTCCCTTCTTCATCATTTCTTCATTGGAGCATCATACATTCAGATCTTTCATTCAACTGTAACCCTTTCCATTCAGAAATGCTTCAGAGAGAATTATTCATTCAAGACCAGACTTCTTTCCCCACTTTTCCACAATGAATTTCTTCTCCTTATATAGGTTTACCCTTTATCAATACCATGAGCCAAAACCACATTACTTTCAATGGTATTCCTGGACGGGGTCACATAGACGAATCATTACTCAATACAATGGGTCAATACCATGGTGGTTACCCCTGGATTTACATATTTAGAGCGTTTTTGCCCATACGCGACTTGGCACGTTATTTCCCACGTGCATACGCTACTTTGTCTAGACAAATCCGTGTATGCCTTGATACATACTCTTTTCATCATGTTCTAGCACATACTGACATTCCTTCCATCATTACCTTCTGTACTCATTGTATATACATCAGATTTACATCATTTAACAAGTTCATGAAGACATATTCCATCAGGGACAACTTCATCAAGTAGGTTGCCATCATCTTCATCAAGTGGGTTGCTATCAAGGACAACACTCAGCATCATATTGCCAACATGATCCCCTTCATAACCCTAACATTTGACTAAGCCTTTCCCATTTTCCCAAAAGATTATTGCATCTTGAATCCATTCTAGATTGGTTGGCATTAACAATGTTTCAGGATTATTTTTAATGAAAAGGATTTTAATTCCCTTGTTTGTTTAATCTTGTTTGTTATTTTATAATTCCACTTCACCCAAGTTCTAATCATACAAGTAGTTTTTCTTCCTAATTGTCATATCAAGGTTTTTAGTTGCATCACATCAAATCTTGTCTCTATAGAATGCAAGTGACCCGCTGAAGAACCTATGTAATGATAAAAAAGGAACTTTTAGAATATTCTTTGATTCTTCAAATGTGAGACATTTTTGTTGAATAATATGGTGTGTGGTGATGTTTCAAACCTTTATTTCTTCCAACCTTTACTATCTAACTAGGTCTAACCTTTGTTGCAAACTTAAATTTCATATGGAGCTTTGCTGTAATTGATGAGAATTGGCTAACAATTTTCTTTATATTAAAGCTTAAGAAATAGTTCAAGGTTAATATTGAAAGCAAGAAACACCCAGGAAACCATGTACAATAGAAACCATATAGAGTTTATTTCGAAACACGTAATTTTTTACATAAAATAAAGCTTAATAAATAGTTCAAGGTTAAGCTTGAAAGCAAGAAACACACAGGAAACCGTGTACAATAGAAACCATATAGAGTTTATTTTGAAACACATATTTTTTTACATAAGCACATACAGTGACACTTTATAACAAAAATCTTGATTTTTTTTCCCAGTGTCATGTTCATGGAAGTATACATGCAAAAATTGTTCAGAAGATAATTCTTGACACGTCTAACCTCGTGAGTTTTCCCAGAGGAAACTCAACCTTGAGTTCCATATCAGTTCAAAGACATCCAAAAAACATAAATCTCATTGCTAAAAGATTTGAACAATGAGTATATTTACTTTACAATTATATGATACATTATTCTCTTGTTGGACATTTTAGGCATCAATAAAATGACTATCAGATGTATTGGGATCAATTTTCCACACATTCAATGCTGCATACTCTTCCGAACACTCCTTTAGTTGAGCTTCAGTGTATGCCTACTTTCAAGAGACCCAACTAGATGCATTTAAACCAAACATAATTAGGAAAATTTAGGTAATGATATTTCTCAAGCTCTATAGAGTTTGTGGAGAGTACCTTTCAAGAAATCCAGTTCAGGGCATTAGCATAGCAGTAATCCATAGTATTCATTCACAAAGTTTCTTCCCTTGTGATTGCATAGTTGTTAGATATGGAATCCATAACAATTTTCTTCCTTTTGTCAGCATATAAGGAGAACTTTGACATTTTCATAAGCCTGGGGGCTTCATGTACGTCACTTTGAGCCACTGTTTCTGACAATATAAGTCGACCTAGGGCATGTGAACAATAAATCCAGACAAAAAAACCATAGACATAGGCTTTTGTTAATAAATGAGTTTCTAAGATTAAAAGGCCAAATTTGGATTAATTTTGTTTCTTAGTCACAACTTCACTCTAGTTTTGAAAATATCAGAAATCGAAAATTCACTTCTCCGATAACTCGCAAATATCACTAGGTATTTTCTCAAAGGAACATATAAATTACCATTGTGATATGAAAAATGCTTAGAAGTGTTCTGGAAGTGGAGTAAGAATGTGGTGTGTCACTTTGTGCTTCTTCTTGTCTCATGGAGGAATAAGCACTGAAAATATATTCAGTAAGGTCTTTAGGTAGAGAAGGTGATACCCTTCTTTCTGTTGTTGCTATAAGCCCTATAAAATATTGACCATCATAAGATTAAAAACTAGTCAGCATTAGAGTATGGCAGTTCGAGCATCAATATCTAAAGAAAAGGTGACAGCAACTCATTTTAGGATATAAGACTCCAGAGGAGTAAATCCTAAAGCTGGTGGCTCACAATTTTGATGCACGTATAACACGTCTTGCCATTTTTAGATCACTATACATACATAATTTATCAAGTATCACACACAACAAGTCAATATGAGAAATAAATGTTACAGGAAGTTTGATAATATATGGATATTCTCTGTAGGTGTTATTCATAGATCATACCAACCCTTTTCATAAAGAAAATGGTAAAAAAAAAATGAAAATTAAAGTTTCATCACATAATTAAGATACCATGTACACTAAAATACCAAAAAGAAAACATGACCCATACTCTCCTTTCAAGTGAAGAGTATATAAGGAACTGTTAATTAGCTATGGAAATAAAAGAAGGAAAATAAAGTTGAGAAAATTGTAGATAGTTAAAGCTTAAATAAAAAACTACTGATTCAAAACAGGAAATGTAAAACAAAATTTATCTAAAAGAAAGGAAACAAAATCACTATAAAAATAGATTAATCCCTTTTAACCAATTTGAGTTCCTAAATAGGACAAAAGTTAAGGCCACTACGATCTTTGTTCAAGTTAATATAGGAGTTCAAAATGGTTTCAAATTTATCCATCTTCTAATTTATCCTAATGATTTACAGCTCTAAAAATGAAAGAGATGAATGAATCCCTCATGCATAATGGAGCAGGTTAAAGTGCATATCTAGGAAAAATAGGCAGAAGATTCAAGTATCGATTGCAATGATAAATTTGGAAACGATTCATTACAATATTGCGCATGGTTTTGTCGTGCAATATGTTATCTATTTTATCATTATACAAGCTAACATAGTACAAGATATTATGCTTGTAGGTGTTGCAATAGAATCTGTTTATAGTGAAAACTGGGTGCCTCCAAAGCTCACAGGGGTGTTACTCAATTAACCTATGACATAGCATGTGTGTTCATGGCATACTAAACAATACCCTTAATTTGACTACATATTGGAAAATACCTCTAAAAGTCACTTTATTTAACCCCCTACCAATACTAACCCATTGCATTTTCCCAATTTAAAAAACCCCTACTTTCACTAGATATTGTAGGTATCCATTTTTTCAGTAACATTTTTTATACCCCTTTATAATTATATCGTTAACATAATGACATGATGCCTCTCTTATGACCCCAAAGGAATTCTACAATTCACCTTTCTTCTTGTGAGATACATATGATATGCATATTAGTATTCTCACAATGTGATTATTCAATCCACACTCAAGCACATCTCACTATGATTTGAGGCATTTAATCATCTAAGGCATACAAATATCAACCATGTTTTAGGAATATTGATTAAGTGCATGTCTATAAAATGACATATAAATTTATATATATGATGATGAAAAATCAATTGATGAATGTTTATGAATATGTTTGCACCAAATAAGGTTTTCAATCACAAGTCTGGACCCTCTAGATGCAAGACCACTATCTACAACCAAGGTTAGGGCCCCAAATATCAAATCCATATAAAGTGATGGGTTATATCCCCATCACTCAATTAATCATTCACTCAATATCTCTCAAGCAAGGGAAATTATTACAACATATTTGGGTCTTTTGAGAGGAATAAAGAGAGAAACCTCCTTGTGTGTTATTGCAATTCATATCTAAGAATATTGCTACACTCATGCATTCATGGTGAATTATAATGGACATGAATAACCACCCTTATTTATAAGTAACAACATTTATTTTTTTAGTATTTACAAATTACAAGCAATAAACGAGCAATTTTCTTTATTTTTGGCAAAAGTTGTATATAAATACTATGGTATAGGAACACTAAACTAGATGAATATTGTCTAGTCTCTACAATGATGTGATGTGATCCCTTTTAAATTAGCAGTAAGATAATTCGCTTCTTTTATTTACCAAAAACCCACCAAAAGCAAGTTTTAATGGGGTCCAAGTTTCCAAGTTAAATAATTGTGCCATATTTATAAGCATGTGTGCGTGATTAAGTATTGTATTTTAAGTTGTCATTTTCCTAGTTCACTTACAAACTAATGAAAAATATATAGTACATATTGAATGTGAAGTAACACTGCAACAACATATAAAGATGAAAACTCTAGCAAATTACAATGCAAATGGCATTCACAGAAAGAATACCCTACAGGAAGTTACACTCAACCTTCAATTAATACCCTCTTTTCTTCAATCCTCTAGCATGTATTATTCCTTATTCAATGTGAAAGCTTGCTGTAATTTTGATATGTAGATGATGTGACTATGACCTATCCATGTCATAAACAAGGACACTTTCGTGGAATTAATTAAAAAAATGTGTTCTCTATCAAGTTATGCTCAAGGCATATTTTCCGACAAGGATAAATGAGTGGCTCTATTTGGTCAAGACTAGATGGCTTGGTTCACTTCTTGTATTGCCAAGACCGAGGATTATACAAGAAATGAAAGAATCATGTATTTAATGGCCAAAAAATAAACAACTCTATTGTGTAAAGTTAATCAATGCAGTCTAATTTTTAATTTACGTTCATAACACTTCACTTTGTTCCTCTCCTCATTCACAATATAGTTAATTGATGAACGATTGCTTGGCATTGAATTTATGGCATTATTCAAACAAATTTTTTCCAGAAACACATGGTTGTAGCTTGATATGATGCAAAAAACTCGTGATCTAATGTTCTAGGAAATAAACCAACATTGATTTAAATGAAGAGACCACTTGGAAACTTGGGTTATTTCTAATTTGGGAAATGTGTGGCTTGAGGGAAAATTGCTTAGCTACATCTCACTGGATATTACATTCTAGTTGCTTCTTGGATATTGTGCACATTCCTCATTTTGTCTTCTTTATTAGGATAATATCTATACAAATGATCCCCTTCACAACCCTAACATTTGAATAAGCCTTTCCCATTTTCCCCAACAATTATTGCATCTTGAATCTATTCTAGATTAGTTGACATTGACAATGTTTCAGGATTACTTTTAATGAAAATAATTTTAATTCCATTCTTTGTTTAATCTTGTTTGTTATTTTAGAAGTCTACTCCACCAAAGTTCTAATCATACAAGTAGTTTTTCTTTTTTATTCTCATATCAATATTTTTAGCTACATCACATCAAATCTTACCTCTATAGAATGTAATCGATCCGCTGAAGAACCTATGTAATTCTCAAAAAGGTACTTTTAGACTACTCTTTGATTCTTCAAATGTGAGACATTTTCATTGAATAATATGGTGTATGGTGACGTTTCAAACCTTTCCGCGTTCCAACCTTTCCTATCTAACTAGTTTTAATATTTGTTGCAAAATTAAATTTCATATGGAGCTTTGTTGTAATTGATGAGAATTGGCTACCAATTTTCTTTATATTAAAGCCTAAGAAATAGTTCAAGGTTAATATTGAAAGCAAGAAACACCCAGGAAACCATGTACAATAGAAACCATATAGAGTTTATTTGGAAACATGTATATTTTTACATAAATAATGTTTAAGAAATAGTTCAAGGTTAAGGTTGAAAGTAGGAAACACACAAGAAACCTTGTACAATAGACACCATATAGAGATTATTTGGAAATACGTATTTTTTTACATAAGCAAATACATTAACACTATATAACATAACTCTTCAATGTTTTCACAGTGTCATGTTCATGGACGTCCACATGCAAACATTGTTCAGAAGATAATTCTTGACAAGTCTAACCTCCTTAGTTTTCCTAGTGGAAACTCAACCTTGAGTTTCATATCAGTTTAAGGACATCCAAAAAACAAAAATCTCTTTACTAAAAGAGTTGAACAATGAGGATATTTACTTTACAATTGTATGATAGATTATTCTCTTGTTGTACATTTTAGGCATCAATAAAATGACTATGAAATGTATTGGGATCAATTTGCCACAGATTCAATATTGCATACCCTTACCAGCACTCCTTTAGTTGAGCTTCAGTGTATGCCTACTTTCACCCGATCCAACTAGATGCATTTAAACAAACCTTAATTAGGAAATTTGAACTAATGCTATTTCTCAAGCTCTACAAAGTCTGTGGAGAGTACCTATCAAGAAATCCAGTTTAGGGCATTAGCATAGCATACATCCATAGTATTCATTCACAAAGTTTCCTCCCTTATGATTGAATAGTTGTTAGATATGGCATAGGTAACAGTTCTATTTATTTCGTCAGCATATAAGGAGAACTTTGACATTTTCATAAGCGTGGGGGCTTCATCTACATCACTTTGAACCATTTTTTCTGAGAATGTAAGTCAACTTAGGGCCTATGAGCAATAAATCTAGACAAAAGAAACAAATACGTAAGCTTTTGTCAATAAACAAGATTTTGAGATTAAAAGGCCAAATTTGGATAAATGTTTTTGCTTAGTCGCAACTTCAATCTATTTTTGAAAAGATGAGAAATTGAAAAGTCACTTATCATATAACTCGCACATACCACTAGGTAATTGCTCAAAGGAACATATAAATTACCATTGTGATGTGAAAATTCTTAGAAGTGTTCTAGCAGTAGTGTAAGAATGTGGTGCATCACTTTGTGCTTCCTCTTGTCTCATGGAGGAATAAGCACTGGAAATATATTAAGTAAGGTATTTATGTATAGAAGGTGATACCCTTCTTTCTTTTGCTGCTATAAGCCCTAGAAAATATTGACCATTATAACTGTAAAAAATAGTCAGCATTACAGTGCGGTAGTTCGAGCATCAATATATAAAGAAAAGGTGACAACAAATCACCCGAGGATAGAAGAATCAAGAGGAGTAAAGCTTAAAGCTGGTGGCTCACACTTTTGATGCACGTATAACACATGTCTTTCCATTTCCAAATCACTATCCATACCGCCTTTATCAAGTATCAGCCACAACAAGTCAAAACGAAAAATAAATGCTAGAGGAAGTTTGATATTCTATGGATATTGTCTGCAGGTGTTATTCGTAGAACATACCAACCCTTGTCATAAAGAACATAGTATAAAAAAAAAAAAAAAATTAAAGTTCCATCACAGAATTAGGATACCATGTACACTAAAATACCAGAAAGAAAACATGAGCCATACTCTCCTTTCAAGTGAAGAGTATATAAGGAACTGTTAATTAGCTATGGAAATAAAAGCAGGAAAAGAAAGTTGAGAACACTCTAGATAGTTAAATATTAAATAAAAAACTATTCATTGAGAATAGGCAATGTAAAACAAAGTTTATCTAAAAGTAAGGAAACAAAATCACAATAAAAATAGATTAATCCATTTTAACCAATTCGAGTTCTTAAATAGGAGAAAAATTAAGGGCACTAGGATCTTTGTTCAAGTCAATATAGGAGTTTAAAATAGTGTTGTATTTATCCATCCTATCATGTACCTAATGATTTACAGCTCTAAAAATGAAAGGGATGAATGAATCCATGATGCATAATGGAGCAGGTTAAAGTACATATACAGGAAAAATAGGTAGAAGATTCAAGTCTACATTGATATGATAAATTTGGAAACCATTCATTACAATACTGAGCATGGTTTTGTCATGCTATGTGTTATCCATTTTTTCATTATACAAGCTAACAAAGTACAAGATATGATGCTTGTAGATGTTGCAATAGAATCTGTTTATAGTGAAAACTGGGTGCCTACTAAGCTCACAAGGGCATCACTCAATTAACCTATGAAATATCACGTGCATTCATGGCATACTAAACAATACCCTTAATTTGACTACATATTGGAAAGTACCTGTAAAAACCACTTTATTTAACCCCCTACCAATACCAACCCATTTCATTTTCCCAATTTATATTATTGGAATTTTGAGGTCTAAAATGTGCCTCCTAAGGAAATTATAAAATAATGGTGGAAATAATAAAATAAGATTTGATTACATCATCAAATTTTAGAGGGAAAAAAGAAAAAACTACTTCTTCAACTCGTATTTTGACCTTATCTCCGTAAGGTTTTACTTAAATTTCGGGCAGGAATACTCGTTGGATCCAAAATTTAATTCCTCATCCAAGGAGTACCCATGTTGCATACTTTTGATGGATTTTTCTACACTAAAAATGAGAAATACATAAAAAAAACATGATTACAATCACATTTTTTTATGTATTTCTAATTTTTCGTGTAGCAAAGTTGATCAAAAGTATGCAAAATGGGTACTCCGTGGATGAGGAATTAATTCATCAAATGGGTATTCCTACTCGAAATTTGAGTAAACCCTTAGGGAGATCAGTTGAAAATACGAGTTGAAAAATTAGTTTTATTATTTTATTATTTTTTAATCCTTTTATTTTTTTTACTACAAAAATGGTGAATCATCTCCCATGGTTGAAATCATCATATTGAATCCTATTGGTTCTTATAAAGTTTATATTAATTGTAAATTTTTCTTAGGAGGCCCATTTTAGACCTGAAACTTCCCTTGATGAAAAACCCCTACTTTCACTAGATATTGTAGGCATCCATTTGTTTAGTAACATTTTTTATACCCATTTATATTTATATCCTTAACATAATGACATGATGCCTCGCTTATGACCCCAATTGGATTCTACAATTCACCTTTCTTCTTGTGATATACATAGGAAATGCATATTAGTATTCCCACAATGTAATTACTCAATCCACACTCAAGCACATCTCACAATCATTTGTGGCATTTAATGTTCTAAGGCATACAAAAATAAACCATGTTTTATGAATATTAATTATGTGCATGTCTATAAAATGACATATAAATTGATCTATATGATGATGAAAAATAAATTGATGAATCTTTATGAATATGTTTGCACCAAATAAGGTGTCCAATCACAAGTCTAGACCCTCTAGATGCAAGACCACTATCTACAACCAAGGTTAGGGCCCCAAATGTCAAATGCATATAAAGCGATGGGTTATATCCCCATCACTCAATTAATCATTCACTCACTATCTGTTAAGCAAGGGAAATACTTACAACCTATTTGGGTCTTCTGAGAGGAATAAAGAGAGCAACCTTCTTGAGTGTTATTGCAATGCATATCTAGAATATTGATAAACTCATGCATTCATGGTGAATTCTATGGACATGAACAACCACCCTTATTTATAAGTAACAACATTTATTTTTGTAGTATTTCCAAATTACAAGCAATAGACAAGTAATTTGCTATTTTTTTGGCAAGTGTTGTATATAAAGACTATGGTATAGGAACACTAAACTAGATGAATATTGTCTAGTCTCTACAATGATGTGATGAAGATAATTTGTTTCTTTTATTTACCAAAAACCACCCAAAAATAAGTTTTAATGGGGTCCAAGTTTCCAAGTCAAATAATTTTGTCATATTTACAGGCATGTGTGCATGATTAAGTATTGTATTTTAAGTTGTTATTCCTAGTTCACTTATAAACTAATGCAAAATAACTAGTACATATTGAATGTGTAGTAGCACTACAACAACATATACAAATGAAAACTCTAGAAAATTCTAATGACTAATGGCATTCAAAGAGAGAATACCCTATAGGAAGTTACACTCAACCTTCAATTATTACCCTCTTTTCTTCAATCCTATAGCATGGATTATTCCTTCTTCAATGTGAAATATTTCTCTAATGTTGATATGTTGATGATGTGACTATGGCCTATCCATGTCATAAACATGGACACTTTCGTGGAATTAATTAAAAATTGTGTTCTCTATCAAGTTAAGCTCAAGGCATATTTTCCAACAAGGATGAATGAGTGGCATTATTTGGTCAAGACTAGTTGGCTTGGTTCACCACTTGTATTGCCAAGACTGAGGATTATTCAAGGAATGAAAGAATCATGTATTTAATGGCAAAAAAATAAACATCTCTATTGTGTAAATTTAATAAATGCAGTCTAATTTTTAATTTACGTTTATAACACTTCACTCCATTCCTCTCCTCATTCAAAATATAATTAATTTATGAACGATTGCTTGGCATTGAATTTATGCCATTATTCAAAAAAAATGTTTTCGAGAAACACATGGTTGTAGCTTGATATGATTAAACAAACTCGTGATCTAATGTTCTAGGAAGTAAACCAACATTGATTTAATTCAAGAGACCACTTGGAAACTTGGGTGATTTCTAGTTTGGTCAATGTGTGGCCTGAGGGAAAATTTCTTAGCTACATCTCACTAGATATTCCATTCTAGTTTCTTCTTGGATATTGTGCACATTCCTCGTTTTGTCTTCATTATGAGGATAATATCTATACAAATGATCCCCTTCACAACCCTAACATTTGACTAAGCCTTTCCTATTTTCCCCAAAGACTATTACATCTAGAATCCATTCTAGATTGGTTGAGATTGACAATGTTTTAGGATTATTTTTAATGAAAAGAAGTTTAATTCCCTTCTTTGTTTCTTCTTGTTTTTTATTTTAGAAGTCTACTTCACCAATTCTAATCTTACAAGTAGTTTTTTTTTTAATTGCCATATCGATATTTTTAGTTGCATCACATCAAATCTTGTCTTTATAGATGCAAGCGACCCACTGGAGAACCTATGTAATGCTCAAAAAGGTACTTTCATACTACTTTTTGATTCTTCAAATTTGAGACATTTTCATTGAATAAGATGGTGTGTGGTAATGTTTCGAACCTTTCCTTATTCCAAGATTTTCTATCTAACTAGTTTCAATCTTTGTTGCAAACTTAAACTTCATATGGAGCTTTGTTGTAATTGATGAGAATTAGCCATCAGTTTTCTTTAAATTAAATCTTAAGAAATAGTTCAAGGTTAAGCTTGAAAACAAGAAACACACAAGAAACCGTGTACAATAGAAACCATATAGAGTTTATTTGGAAACACATATTTTTTTACATAATTTAAAGCTTAAGAAATAGTTCAAGGTTAAGATTGAAAGAAAGAAACACATAGGGAACCGTGTACAATAGAAACCATATAGAGTTTATTTGGAAACATGTATTTTTTTACATAAGCACATATAGTGACACTTTAGCAGAACTCTTGAATGTTTTCCCAGTGTCATGTTCATGGAAGTCCTCATGCAAATATTGTTCAGAAGATAATTTTTGATAGGTCTAACCTCGTGAGTTTTCCCAGGGGAAACTCAACCTTGAGTTTCATATCAGTTCAAGGACATCCAAAAAACAAAAATATTTTTGCTAAAAGAGTTGAACAATCAAGATATTTACTTTACAATTATATGAAACATTATTCTCTTGTTGTGCATTTTAGGCATCAATAAAATGACTATCAAATCTATTGGGATCAATTTGCCACACATTCAATGATTCACACTCTTCCCAGCACTCCTGTCATGCTCTATAGAGTTTCTGGAGAGTACCTTTCAAGAAATCCAGTTCAGAGCATTAGCATAGTAGACATCCATAGTATTAATTCACGAATTTTCTTCCCTTATGATTGAATAGTTGTTAGATATGGCATAGATAACAATTATTTTCTTTCTTCAGCATATAAGGAGAACTTTGACATTTGCATAAGCCTGGGTGCTTCATCTACTTCACTTTGAGCCATTGTTTCTGAGAATATAAGTCGAGTTGGGGCCTATGAACAATAAATCCATACAAAAGAAACAAAGACATAAGATTTTGTCAATAAATAAGATTCTGATATTAAAAGGCCAAATTTGGATTAATGGTGTTCCTTAGTTACAACTTCACTCTAGTTTTGAAAAGATAAGAAATTGAAAAGTCGCTTATCCTATAACTTGCACATACCACTACTTAATAGCTCAAAGGAACATATAAACTAACATTGTGATGTGAAAAATTCTTAGAAGTGTTCTGGAAGTGGTGTAATAATGTGGTGCATCACTTTGTGCTTCCTCTTGTCTCATGGAGGGATAAACACTAAAAATATATTAGGTAATGTAATTAGATAAAGAAGGTGATACCATTATTTCTGTTGTTGTTATAAGCCCTAGAAAATATTGACCATCATAATATTTAAAATTAGTCATCATTAGAGTAAGGTAGTTCGATCATCAATATCTAAAGAAAAGGTGACAACAACTCACCTGAGGATAGAAGACACGAGAGGAGTAAATCCTAAAGATGGTGGCTCACACTTTTGATGCACATATAACACATGTCTTACCATTTCCAGATCACTATCCATACCGAATTTATCAAGTATCAGCCACAACAAGTCAAAACAAAAAATAAACGCTGGAAGAAATTTGATATTCTGTGGATATTATCTGCAGGTGTTATTTATAAAACATACCAACCCTTGTCATAAAGAACATAGTATAAAAAAACTGGAAATTAAAGTTCCATCACAGAATTAGGATACCATGTACACTACAATACCAGAAAGAAAACATGAGCCATACTCTCCTTTCAAGTGAAGAGTATATAAGGAACTGTTATTTAGCTATGGAAATAAAAGTAGGAAAAGAAAGTTGAGAACACTATAGATAGTTAAAGCTTAAATAAAAAAACTACTGATTGAAAATAGCCAATGTAAAACAAAAATTATCTAAAAACAAGGAAACAAAATAACTATAAAGATAGATTAATCCCTTTTAACCAATTCGAGTTGCTAAATAGGAGAAAAACTAAGGGCACTGGGATCTTTGTTCAAGTCAATATAGGATTTTGAAAAGGTTTCAAAATTCTGATGTATCCTAATGATTTACAGCTCTAAAAATGAAAGGGATGAATGAATCCCTCATGCAAAATGGAGCAGGTTAAAGTACATATATAGGGAAAATAGGCAGAAGATTCAAGTATAAATTCCAATGATAAATTTGGAAACCATTCATTACAATATTGAGCATGGTTTTGTCGTGCTATATCTTATCCATTTTATCATTATAAAATCTAACAGAGTACAAGATATGATGCTTGTAGATGTAATAGATTCTATTTATAGTGAAAATTGGGTTTCTACTAAGCTCACAGCACTCAATTAATCTATGACATAGCACGTGCGTATGTAGCATACTAAACAATACCCTTAATTTGACTACATATTGGAAAATACCTCTAAAAATCACTTTATTTAACCCCTTACCAATACTAACCCATTGCATTTTCCAAATTAGAAAAACCACTACTTTCACTAGATATTATAGGTATCCATGTTTTCAGTAACATTTTTTATACCCCTTTATATTTATATCCTTAACATAATGGCATGATGCCTCTCTTATGACCCCACATGCATTCTAAAATTCACCTTTCTTCTTGTGATATACATAGGAGATGCATATTAGTATTCCCACAATGTGATTACTCAATCCACACTCAAGCACATCTCACAATGGTTTGTGGCATTTAATGGTCTAAGGCATACAAAAATCAACCATGTTTTACAAATATTGATTATGTCCATGTCTATAAAATGACATATAAATTGATCTATATGACGATGAAAAATCAATTAATGAATCTTTATGAAATATGTTTGCACCAAATAAGGTGTTCAATCACAGGTCTAAACCCTCTAGATGCAAGACCACTATCTATAACCAAGGTTAGGGCCCCAAATCTCAAATACATATAAAGCGATGGGATATATCCACATCACTCAATTAATTATTCACTCACTATATCTCAAGCAAGGGAAATTATTACAACCTATTTGGGTCTTTCCAAAGGAATAAAGAGAGCAACTGATCTGAAATGACTATATTATTTTTTCTGTACTAAGTGTCTTTTAGTTTTAAAAAAATGTGCATAATTGGCTCATTAGTTTTCATAAGGTTTAGTTAGCTTTTCCATGAATTGTAGATGATTTTTAGTGAATTATAAGCATAAATAACAATGAACAGCAGTGTAAAATAGAGAAATAAGTCACCACATGAAATTTATATAGCAGGCATGATGAAGCAGTTCACCCCTCCTGGGCTACATATGCTGGTCCAGCTCCCAATGTCTTGTCCATATTTCATTACGCTAAAAATTTTGCTATTAAATGTAGTTAAAGTGCTGTAATGGTTGTTTTCTCTGCACCAATGGCTCTAGAATGCTCCAATTAGTCAAAAATGACTCTTCATTCACTCAGAATGGGCGAAAATTGAGTCTCCTACACTTCTTCCTAGTATATCCTAGGAAAGCTCCACTAAAAGTGGAGAATTCCACTTAACTGGAGTTAAAAATGGCATACCTACCAATTTAGGCATGCCTTCTAACTGTTCCACTGAAACTGACCGCACATTTAATGTTTTGGTTGGGTGGTGGCCACATGCGCACCTCCAAACTGTGGATATTATAATGGTTAGCAGAAACCACGTTATAAACTCTAGTTTAACTGTTTGGAACTGTGGTTGAGTTGTCCTCAGGTTTGCATACACTGCGCAGAGGAGTGTTAACATTAACATTTGATTTTTCCATGTGACACAATATTGTAGAACCGCTGGTGAGTTGGGACCATCAGCGGTTCCCAACCCCCATTCTGATTTTCAATACACGATAAATATAACCCTTCACCTAAGATGGTTAAGAGCCAATGTGTAGCGTGGGTGGTAACGTCTTCATGTGCTTGGAAGGAGGTCTGGGGGTCAAGTCCTGTGGACCCTCAACAAAATTTTAACATGCGGTTTCAGGGCCACATGGTGGCCTGAGGGCTGGCCACGTGGCACCTTCTGATTAGCACTTCAATCTGTACCCCAATAGTACAATGACACTTATCAATCCACAATTGTTCCTAAGAAAGGAATATTCTGAGGAAAATTCTCTTTTGTTGTTTGTACATCCCACTTTTCTGACTATGCATCCCAGTCAAACCTGGTTAAACTGTCAGAATTTTACCTATTTGGCATTTCAATTAGAACGCGATATGTTCCTCATACGACATCGGTTTTTTGAACCACTCATGGTGCCGGAATCAGGAAGACGAGATCTATGCAACCATCCTGGTGTCATCCCAATCCTGTAACTTTTAATTTTAAGAAAAAATTTTGAACTCCTGATCATTCCTCCCCATTAGGAAGCTTTTGGGTCCCAAAAGACTTGATTACCTGTTTATTAGATGAGGGTACAACTCCCTCACCTTTCCAACCTCCATCCATTTTGGCATGCTTAGTTTAGTGCCTTTGACCCCAACTCGAGGGTAGTCAACAGTTCCCTTCTTTGATGCTAGTGTCCTCTTGTCAAGAATTGTATCTTAGTTGAGCTCATCTAGAAATTCTGGGGAGAAATCTTCGATAGAAGGTATTTGAATATCACTTCCTTGATCATCGATCAATGGTGGCTCATACAAGCATAAATTTTCAACATTAACAACTGAATACATTTGCATGTAAGAAGGCAAGTCACGTTCGAATGCATTATTACCAACTTTCTTTATGATCTTGAAAGGACCATAGCGAATGGGTTCGAGCTTTTTACCTTCACCTTGCATCCTTTCTTTGCTAATTTGAAACCATACATCATCTCCCTCTTGAAACTTTTGATGAACCCGATGTTTGTCGTGCCTCTCTTTTTATTTTCTTTGACTTTTCTCAAGCTGTTCTTGAACTTGTTGATGTATCATTTGAATTTTCTCAATGAAATTTCAAGCATTATCAATGTCACTATGTCCATAAATTGCAACATTCTTCCCAAAGATGAAGCCTAATGGTGATTTTAGCAAACACCTGAAGCATACTTCAAAAGGTGAGGTTTGTATTGAAGAGTGCTCTACCCGGTTGTAAGCGTGCTAAATTTAATGAAATTGTTAATCGCACAACTTAGGATGTTTGATGCAATATCCTCTCAGTAGATGCACAATTGTTCATTTCACCACCTCGGTTTGTCCATCAGTCTGTTGATGAAAAGCGATACTCTTTTTTAACTTTGTGTCCATCATTCGCCATAGATTTGACCAAAAATTCCCTATCAACCTGGAATCTCCGTCACTAACAATAGAAGTGGGAAATCCAAAATGAAACCAAAGATTTTGAAAATAAATTTTAGTAGTTTGTTCAGTAGTAATGGTTTTCTTACATGGCATAATTATACAAATTTTACTGAATCTATACACAACTACAAAAAGATAATCATGTTTCTTTCTTGACATAGGTATACCTCGAACAAATTCCATGGAGACACTCTCCCATGGTCTTGATGGTATGGGTAGTGGGATGTATAATCCAAGCTTCCTATTACTAGGCTTACTTGTTGCACACATAGAACAACCTCTTATAAAATGTAACACACTATCTATCATGTGAGGCCAATAACAATACCTCTGTAGATGTGCCAATGTTTTTCTTAACCCAAAGTGTCTAGCAATAAGAGAAGAATGAGCTTCTCTCATGACACTTAGCCTCTCTCTTTGTGGAATACATAGCTTTCCCAAATGAAACAACAAATTTTTATGCATGTGATAATATTTTTCTTCAACCCAATTCCCTTCACTCAAACTAGCATACACATCTTGGAAAGATGTCAGTGCCTATTGTTCTAGGTAACTCTCATGTACAACAAAATCATTTTTGATTAAAGTAGAAGCACTAATGATTGGTCTTGAAAGAATATCTATAACTTTATTGAATATACCCTTCTTGTACCTTATAACCAAGTGAAATTGTTGAAGAAATCCCATCCACCTGAAATTTATTGATTGTTGCAATTTTGTTTGTGACTGCAAGTACTATAATGGTTGGTGATCGGTGTGTACAATAGTCTCTTTACCCATCAAGTAACGTTTCCACTTCTTAACATTTTTTACCAACGCATATATTTCTTTGTCATATATAGGATAATTAGTCACAAACCATTAAAATTTTCTGAATGAAAGGCTATAGGCTTAATATGTTGCAAAAGAACTGTGCCCATGGCATAATCACTAGCATCGGTTTGTATCTCGAATGGTTGTCTCAAATTTGGTAATGAAAGCACTAGAGCTGAACTGATCTTGTCTTTTAAAGATTCAAAAGCTTGCTACTATTTTCCTCCCCATTGGAATTCTTTCTTCACACTTGCCACTCCATGCATAGGAGCTGCAATGGAATAGAATTAGCAATAAATTTCCTCCAATATTGATCTGCACCTAAGAAAATTCTTACCTCAGTTACTGTTTTGGGTGTGGGCCAATTCACAATGGCCTCCACTTTAGAAGTATCAATCCTCAATTCTCATCCTCCTATAATATGTCCCAAACAGACCAAATAAGTCTTTCCAAACTCATACTTTGACATCTTAAGAAACAATTTCTCTTTCTTCAAAATATCAACCACTCTATTCACATGCAAGACATGATATTATCTTGTTTTGCTTAAAATAAAAATGTCATCTAAGTAAAAAATAAAAAATTCATCAAGGAATGGTCACAAAGCATTATCCATAACTCGCATGAAATTTTCAGGTGCATTACACAAACCAAAAGGCATAACTAGCCACTCAAAGAGTCCTTGTTTTGTTTTTAATGCAGTTTTCCATATATCAATTTTTGCAATTCTTAATTGATGATATCCACTTCATAAATCCAAATTAGTGAAAAAATTTCTTCTTTTAGCTGATCAAGAAAATCCTCCATTCTTGAGAGTGGGCAATAATTTTTTACTGTAATATTGTTCAAAGCTCGAAAATCTACACACATGCGCCAAGTCCCATCTTTCTTTGGTATCAACACTATGGGTGAACTGCATGGCGAGATGATTGGCCTTATGATTCCTTTATCCAACATCTCTTTTATTTTCCTCTTCATTTAAACATTCTCAATTATCGACATGTGATACATACCAATGTTTGGAAGAGGACAATCCTACTGCAACTGAATCTCATGTTGAATTTCCCTTTTTTGAGGCAATCCTATTGGCTCCTAAAAAATATCATGATGTCCATTAACCACATCATATAGTTTTGATTTGAACTTAGGATCACATCCCTCAAAATCTTCATCATTAATATCATCTTTAGGCTTAATCATAAGAAGAACAAAATTCTTACTTCAACTTACCAGCCTCTTTACCTGTCCACCATTTACCAAAGCAATGTTTGTCTTCTTGCAGTGTGCTCTAACAATAAACTTCTTTCCATATTCGAATATTTGATATTTTTTCTCATGGTGATAGAAGATCACTTTCCTATCATAAAATTAAGGACTCCCTAATACAATACCAGTTATGTCAAGCGAAACCACATCTAATTCAACTATGTCAACAAAGCTTGTAGTGATTGAAAACCTCAATATACATTTCTTTGAAACCTGTAGATTTTCATCCTTACAAATCAAACCCAATGGATATGGTTTTGGTGTGGTATGGTCTCAAGGTTAATTTCCTTGATCAACTCTTCAGAGATTAAGTTTTCTTGTGACCCACTATCAAACAATGTGTCAATCTTGGTATGCTTGGATATGACCCTCACATGAAATAGTTCTATTCTTTCTTCTTCATTTGGAGTGTTTATGTGACAGTTTGATGTAATGGTACTAGTTTTATTTTCAATTTATTTTCCCTTCATGTTCTTCAATCCCATGGATATGATTTTAGATTCATCACCTAAATCAGATCCTAAATCATGTTGAGCTGTAGCAGCAACTTTCTATTTCCCTTTGTTATTGGGTTTCTTTGGCCTCAATTAAGGATGTAATTTCCAACGATGAGTTTCATCATGGCCTTCTTTTGAAAAATGTTTACAAATCACTTTTTCTCCCTCTTTCTTAACAAATGCATTCTTTTTTTTTTTACCTTTTCAGGTATTTTCCTTTGCTTTACCCTTAAAAGGTTTCTTCCTGCCCTCTTCTAAAATGTTCTTCCCTCTAGCTTCTAGATGTGTGGCATGAACACAAAATTCATCTAGAATGGTGGGGTTATATATCATAATAGTATGTTTTAGGTAGCTACGTAAGCCTCCTATGTACTTTAGAAAATTATTTTGGCTCTACCAATCCACCCCTAATAAAAGAGATCTTCTCCTAAATTCCTAGGTGTATTCTTGGACATTTTGTCCCTTTAAATGCCTAAAGTTCTACCAGTTCATGATGGCTTTCTGCATCTGAGCTAATGGATAAAACTGTTGTTTAATAGTAGTAATGAAATCTAACCATGATAGAATAATATTACAATGTTTCTTGATTTCCTCATTTGACTTGGCTTCCCACCAAACAAGAGCTGCATCTTCCATTCTCAAAGAAGTTAATTGAATTTTGGTATCATCATCTTGAAGGTTCTGTATTCTCAAATAGACCTCCAATTTTCTAATCCAATTATCTATCTTGTCTGCATTTACTTCATCATTAAACATTGGCAATGCAAACTTAACATCAAGTTTTAATAAAGGATTTTTACCAGTGCCCTTGGACTTGTGTGGTTGATGTACTAAAGAAGAAGTAGAGGATGATGGCTCTCCATTGCCTCCATTTCCTCCATTTCCATTCTTTGACTTATCTTCATCATGTTGACCTCCTGAAGATCCTTGTCCTTCCTTTTGGAATTTAGATCCTTCTTCTTCTAGTCTCTCATTTCTTTCTTGATAAATAATTATAACCATCTCAGTCATGTCAAGAAATGCTTTCCTAAACACTCTTTCTTCCTCCTTAAAGTCAAATTCTTCATTGATTTATCTCTCCTCATGAGGCATGCTTAATGGAGCTTCTACATCTTTAGGAGGTGAACTAAGTGGTGGAGATTGTGGCAATCCTTCTCTCCTTTTCTTTGGCTTCTTTTGAGACCCTTCTTCTTCCACCGATTTTCCTTCTACTCTTTTGAGATTGAGCCTTGTAAGCATCTAAAACATGCAAACAGTTAAAAAATTCTTTGCACTAAAAAACATGAGAGAATAAAGTCTAGCTCTGGTACCAACCTGATCTGAAATGACTATATTAGTTTTGTTGTGCTAAGTGTCTTTCAGTTTTAAAAACATGTGTATAATTGCCTCATTAGTTTGCATAAGGTTTAATGAGTTTGTCAATGAATTGTAGATTATTTTTAGTGAATTATAAGCATAAATTAAGCATAAATAACACTGAACAATGGTTTAAAATAGAGAAATAAGTCACCACATGAAATTTACACAGAAGGCATGATTAAGCATTTCACCCCTCCTGGGCTACATCTGCTGGTCCAAGTCCCAATGGCTTCTCGATATTTAATTATGGTCAAAATTTTTCTATTAAATGTAGTTATAGTGCTCTAGTGGCTATTTTATCTATGCTAATCACTCCAAAACACTGCAATTAGTCAAAAATAACTCTTCATTCACTCAGAATGGGCGAAAATTGAGTATCCTACTCTTTTGCCCGGTCTCTCATAGGAAAGCTCCACCAAAGGTGGAGAACTCCACTTAATTGGAGTTAAAAATGGCATACACGGAAATTTGGGCATGCCTTCTAAATTTTCCGCTGAAAATGACTGTGCATTTAATGTTGTGCTTGGGTGGTGGCCACATACGCACCCCAAAACCATGGATATCATAATGGTTAGTGAAAACCACGTTATAAACTGCAGTTTAACTATTTGGAACTGTGTTTGAGCTATCGTTGGGTTTTCATAGACCGCGCGGAGGAGTGTTAACTTTAACCTTTAATGTTTCCATGTGACACAATATTGCAGAACTACCGGCGGGTTGGGACTGCCAGGGGTTCCCAACCCCCATTCTAATTTTCAATACACGATAAATATAACCCTTTGCCTAAGATGGTTTAGAACCAATGCGTAGTGCGGGTGGTAAGGTCTATGCATGCCCGACAGGAGGCCTCGGTGTCAAGCACTGCACACCCTCAAAAAAATTTCAACATGTGGTTTCAGGGCCACGTGGTGACCTCAGCACTGGCCACATGGCACCTTTTGATTGGCTCTTCAACCCGTGCCCCAATAGTACAATAACACTTGTCAATTTGCAGTTTGTCCTAATAAAGGAATATTTCGAGGAATATTCTCTTTTACTGATTGTACATCCCACTTTTCTGATTGTGCATCGCAGTCAAACCTGGTCAAACTGTCGCAATTTTAGTTTTTTGACATTTCGATCAGAACGCGATGTCTTCTTCATACGACACTAGTTTTTCGAACCATTCATAGTGCGAGAATTAGGAAGACGAGATCTAGTTTCAACCCAATCCTGTGACTTTGAATTTTGAGAAAAATTTATGAACTCCTGATTAGCAACCTCCTTGTGTGTTATTGCAATGCATATCTAAGAATATTTTTGCCCTCATGCATTCATGGTGAATTCTAATGAACATGAACAACCACCCTTATTTATAGGTAACAAAATTTATTTTTGTAGTATTTACAAATTACAAGCAATAGACGAGAAATTTTCTATTTTTTTGGAAAATGTTGTATATATAGACTATGGTATAGGAACACTAAACTAGATGAATATTGTCTAGTCTCTAAAATGATGTGATGTGATCCTTTGTAAATTCTCAATAAGATAATCTGTTTCTTTTATTTACCGAAAGCCACCCAAAAACAAGTTTTAATGGGGTCCAAGTTGCCAAGTAAAATAATTGTGTCATACTTATAGGAATGTGTGCATGATTAAGTATTGTATTTTAAGTTGTTATTTTCCTAGTTCACTTATAAACTAATGCAAAATATCTAGTACATATTGAATGTGTAGTAACACTACAATAACATATACAAATCAAAACTCTAACAAATTCTAATGACAAATGGCATTCATGGAGAGAACACCCTACAGGAAGTTACACTCAACCTTCAATTATTACCCTCTTTTCTTCAATCCTCTAGCATGGATTATTCCTTCTTCAATGTGAAAGCTTGCTCTAAAGTTGATATGTAGATGATGTGACTATGGCCTATCCATGTCATAAAAATGGGCACTTTCGTGGAATTTATTAAAAGAAATTGTTCTCTATCAAGTTATGCTTAAGGCATATTTTCCGACAAGGATGAATGAGTGGCTCTATTTGGTCAAGACTAGTTGGATTGGTTCACTTCTTATATTTCCAAGACCGAGGATTATTCAAGAAATACAAGAATCCTGTATTTAATGGCCAATAAATAAACAACTCTATTGTGTAAAGTTAATAAATGCAGTCTATTTTAACACTTCACCCCATCCCTCTCCTCATTCACAATATAACTAATTGATGAACGATTGCTTGGCATTCAATTTATGACATTATTAAAACAAATGTTTGCCAGAAACACATGGTTGTAGCTTGATATGATGCAACAAACTCGTGATCTAGTGTTCTAGTCAATACTCCAACATTGATTTAATTGAAGAGACCACTTGGAACTTGGGTGATTTCTAATTTGGGCAATGTGTGGCCTGAAGGAAAATTGCTTAGCTACATCTCACTAGATATTCCATTCTAGTTTCTTCTTGGAAACACATATTTTTTTACATAAATTAAAGCTTAAGAAATATTTCAAGGTTAATATTGAAAGCAAGAAACACATAGGAAACCGTGTACAATAGAAAACATATAGATTTTATTTGGAAACACGTTTTTTTTTACATAAGAACATACAGTGACACTTTATAACAGAACTCTTAAATGTTTTCCCAGTGTCATGTTCATGGAAGTCCACATGCAAACATTATTCAGAAGATAATTATTGACATGTCTAACCTCGTGAGTTTTCCTAGAGGAAA
Source organism: Pinus albicaulis (assembly GCA_034641835.2). Classification (NCBI taxonomy): domain Eukaryota; kingdom Viridiplantae; phylum Streptophyta; class Pinopsida; order Pinales; family Pinaceae; genus Pinus; species Pinus albicaulis. The sequence goes on along the minus strand of CM076583.1, from coordinate 64,349,999 downwards.
CACAACCTTGAGTTTCATATTAGTTCAAGGACATCCAAAAAACAAAAATCTCTTTTCTAAAAGAGTTGAACAATGAGGATATTTAATTTACAATTATATGTTACAGTATTCGCTTATTGGACTTTTTATTCATCAATAAAATGACTATCAAATGTATTGGGATCAATTTTCCACACATTCAATGTTGCATACTCTTCTGAGCACTCCTTTAGTTGAGCTTCAATGTATGCCTACATTAAAGAGACCCATCTAGATGCATTTAAACCAACCTTAATTAGTAAATTTGAACTAGTGCTATTTCTCATGCTCTATAGAATCTGTGGAGAGTACCTTTCAGGAAATCTAGTTTAGGGCATTAGCATAGCAGAAATCCATAGTGTTAATTCACGAATTTTCTTCCCTTGTGATTGAATAGTTATTAGATATGGCATCCATAACAATTTTCTTTCTTGCATCAGCATATAAGGAGAACTTTGACATTTCCATAAGCTTGGGGGCTTCATCTACATCACTTTGAGCCACTGTTTCTGAGAATCTAAGTTGACTTAGGGCCTATGAATAATAAATACAAACAAAAGAAACATATACATAAGCTTTTGTTAATAAATGAGTTTTTGATATTAAAAGGCAAAATGTTTATTAAGGTTGTTGCTTAGTCACAACTTCACACTAGTTTTGAAAAGATGAGAACTTGAAAAGCCACTTATCCTATAACTCGCACGTACCACTAGGTAATTTCTCAAACAATTATATAACTTACCATTGTGATGCAAAAAATGCTTAGAAGTGTTCTGGTAGTGGTGTAAGAATGTGGTGCATCACTTTGTGCTTCATCTCGTCTCATAGAAGAATAAGCACTGGCAATATATTCAGTAAGGTCTTTAGGCAGATAAGGTGATGCCCTTCTTTCTGTTGCTGCTATAAGCCCTAGAAAATATTGACCATCATAAGATTAAAAACTACTCATCATTAGAGTACAATAGTCCGAGCATAAATATCTAAAGAAAAGGTGACAAAAACTCACCTGAGGATAGAAGCCTCGAGAGGAGAAAAGCCTAGAGCTGGTGGCTCACACTTTTGATGCATGTATAACACATGTATTTCCATTTATAGATCACTATATATACCAAATTTATCAAGTATTAGCCACAGCAAGTCAAAACAAGAAAGAAATGCTGGAGGAACTTTGATATTCTGTGGATATTCTCTGCAGGTGTTATTCGTAGATCATACGAACCCTTGTCATAAAGTACATAGTATAAAAAAAAAAAACTGAAAATTAAAGTTCCATCACAGAAATAGGATAACATGTACACTACAATACCATAAATAAAAGCAGGAAAAGAAAGTTCATAACACTATAGATAGTTAAAGCTTAAATGAAAAAATATTAATTGAAAACAGGAAATGTAAAACAAAATTTATCTAAAAGAAAGGAAAAAAAATCACTATAAAAATAGATTAATCCCTTTTAACCAATTCGAGTTCCTAAGTAGGAGAAAAATTAAGGGCACTAGGATCTTTGTTCAATTCAATATAGGAGTTTAAAAAGGTTTCAAATTTTCCATCCTCTAATGTATCCTAATGATTTACAACTCTAAAAATGAAAGATATGAATGAATCCCTCGTGCAGAATGGAGCATGTTAATGTACATATACATGAAAAATAGGAAAAAGATTCAAGTCTACATTGCAATGATAAATTTGGAAACCATTTATTGAGCATGGTTTCGTCGTGCGATATGTTATCCGTTTTATCATGATACAAGCTAATAGAGTACAAGATATGATGCTTGTAGGTGTTTAAATAGAATCTGTTTATAGTAAAAACTGGGTGCCTACTAAGCTCACAAGGGCGTCACTAACAAACTAATATTATACCACATGCATTCATATTGGGGCATTAAAAATGGAAAAATCACAAAATAATATATTGGGGTTGTAATGAGGGCCTAAAGCGTTTTAATTAACCATATAATAATATATATATCCTAAGGTATATTTTATACCATTTTTTGGCCAAGCAGAGGTAAAAATACACCATAGTTTTGGAGAATTTTGAGAACAACGCATCTGCACATCACCCACAGCGGGAAAGGGTGGGAAATGTTGTAGTTTGCAATCGAGCCTCTGTAACCCTATGCCTTTCTATGTTTCTAGGTTTGAGCGATAATCCTTTTTTCCTTTCTAGCTTGATAAAGACACAAGAAATACTTCCTTTCTTCCTTTCAAGCTCAAGAAAGACACCAGCAAGATTGCCTTTCTGCCCTTCTAGCTTGAGAGAGAACTACTTCTTTCGGTCGAATATCTGAGCCTAGTTTTCCTACTTCTAGAACCAAGTAGCACAAAAACCAAGCTACCTCATTTCCACCCACCCAACTACTATCTCATTCTCATTCTAGAGAGAGTCCATAACCAAAAATTAATGTGTTGATTCTCACTACTATAACCTTCATGATCAAGGATTTTAAAAAATGATGGGTTCTACGCACACTTAACATGAATAGAAGAAGAGACGGGGAGTTGGCTTGTAGAGTGCAACAAGTGGTATTAGCAGTTGATTCAAATTGTTTCTGATCATAATGTTGTATTAGATTTTACCTAGTGAATATCTTTAATACATTGGTAATGTTGTATTAGATTTTACCTAGTGAATATCTATAATACATAGGTATATCCTTAAATAATGCTCTTGGCTCCTTCAAAAACATGATCACAATTTTAGATTCTTTTAAGAAAATTTGATAGACTTGAGACTTCAGAATTTAATCTTCTTCAATTTGGTTTTTGACTTTGCAAAACATGCTCAAAATTTTCTTCGTGTAGATTGAACTTCAGAACTTCAGTAACCTTTGACAGTGGTCTCAAAATACGACTAATGCTCAACATATCCCTTCAACTAATGCACATGAGTGGATTTTTTGGAGATTTTCCTTTTAGGGCTTATGCACAAAACCTTACCCAAATTTAGAGCTATAGACAAAGGGTATGGCTCCTTTCTAGGATTGATATAATTGTCAATAGGAGGGCCTTGAATACCTTGCAAAACAAGAAAAATCCATTCTTACTAATTTCATTGATCAATAATGTACATACCGAAGTTTGCGTAGATGTTCAGAAATTCAATGATTTGGAAGATGTAGACCTGGTGGGCACCTTTTTTTTCACTCTAATTTCAAGAGATGTGGCTTTTCACTGCTAGATAATTCCTTTGAATCTTCACAAACATTCTCCTTACACCTTTTCTATGTTATATAAGGTTTGTGGTCTTGATTGTAGAGATAAGAGGAGTATGTTGATTTCTCCTTTTCTTTGTCTAAGACTTGGGGAAACATGTGTGCAAAATAGAAATACTTATGTTCCTCTAGAGCAACAAATTAATCATTAGGATTTCATAACTTGTGTAATGTTGATACTTATTATCAGAAATTCCAATGTTTGTTGCAAAATATTCATTGTTGTCATATTTGGAGCAAAGTGTCTTATCCTCGGAGGGATATTATATCCTAAATTCTTGTGAGAACTCTAGGTAGGTTATTCAAACACTATTATAATATGAAACTGTCTCAAAATAATCCTAAAGGATGCTTGTGAAGGGCTCAGAATTAGACTTCTCCTCTTCTTAGTGATCATGAAACATTGGTGGTCCGTGCAAGTAGTGTATACGACTTGCTTCTACCTAGCCCAAAATATATGGTTTGATGATTTCTCGATACTGATGAGAGGATCATTCAGAGTGTCAAGGATATTTTTTTAATTATGATTATTATCATGAACATAGTCCATAAGAGAAGCGAATTTTCTTGTTTTCAGTTTTGAGAATAAATCCTGTGCCAAATACATCTCAAAAGTGCTACTACTTTCTTCTTCTGGATCTGCAACATTGTTTCATATGGGGCAGCCAATAAAAAAATCACTAACTTGATGTCAATCCTCTCCAGAAAGAGTGACACTTGTAGCATTTGAACATGGTGTAATAATGTCATCTCATTTTCTATCATGGTACTCATTTATGTGTTCAACAATCACTTTACATTCTAGAATGACCCTCCTTTTCATTGCTGCCAAAAGGTTGTTCGTGTTACAAATCTCTAGTGTTTTCATATTCAAATTATGAGCACAATCCCTCTTCCATATATGCTCCACATTCATCCCCAACAATTTTATCATTTCATTCAAAAATACAAAGGAGGCCTTCCTCTTGTAGGGGTGCGAACAAATCTTGATATGTACCATCAAATTTCTGAACCTTCGGTGGCAAATATTTAGGAAGCTTCCAACTAGAGCTTTGATATAATGTATGCTCTTTGGGATGAAGAATGCTTCAGTCAACCACCATGCCCTTGTTTCAAAGAGAGAATAAATAACCTTATCATGTCATCTTCATGTCTTTCCATCAATTTCTATATATGCTTCATAAGTTCTAGGACATGTGAGACAATAGCAAAATAGTTCCCCTCAAACTGTGGAAGGTCCTTGCTATAGTTAGTAGGACATGAGTTTTGTGTGAAAACCTTTTATTCTATTACACACAACCCAAAAAGTTAATATGTGTATAAAATCATCACATGAAACTCATATTCTATAATCTCTCATACTTCCATCAAAATTTCATTACAAAGGTGAAATATTTATAGTGCAACCTACAACTACCTTGAGCGATGTATAAGATTTTCCTTTACTCAATTTTGGATGGAACCTTCAACCATAATTGCACCTAGATAAATTCGGTTCTCTTATAGCTTAGTTGGCTGAGACGTGTAACATCTGTATGTATGTACATCGCACTAGTTAAATTAAATGGAAAAAATGATGTCAGATATCAAATCTTAAAAGGAAAAAATTTAATGTTAGATGTCAAATGTTAAAAGGAAAAAAGGAATGGGCAGAAAAAAAGGTTAAATTCAAGACTGGCCCTTTAACCATAATTGTGCCTAGATAAATGAGGTGCTCTTGTGGTCCAGTTGGATGATATGTGTCACATCTGTGGAAAAAAAATTAATTCAGATGCGAAATGTTAAACATAAAAAAAAATAATGCATAAATCCTTCTTAACCCTGAAAATTTTAAACACCAAATTCTCGTTATGCACACATATTTTCTTATACCAGAACTTTGGAACATTAGGCATTATATAATTTAACACTATATACTTTAACATTATTGAGCACCTGAAAATTTATCTTCACATCATTTGTGTTTATTGTTTATTCTCTTGAAAATTGGGTGCCTTCTACGAGCATTATTATTCTTATTCTTTTAAGGTGTGGGAGGAAGAATTTATGTTGCAGATGCATGCAACACTATGAGACTTTTTTTTCTTGTGATGACTTCTTTACTTTTTGTTAAATTCTAGTATTGATGCTATGCTCATGCATTTTGTCATATATTGAATATTCTAATGGCAGTTGGTGTACCCAACTTGTATATGGTGGAAAATTTGGATAGCTCCATGGTGAGTTTGATGAACTTGGAAATAATTTATTATTTTTTATTTAGAAATTCCTTTTATATCTTATGAGGGATTCTTAAGGGATTGTATCAGATATAAATTCTTGTTTAAATTTTAAGGAGCGAATAAACATTTTGTTTCATTATGACATCTTGAATGGCTTAGTTTGATGTAAACATTTTGTTGGATTAATCTATCACATATGTTCCATATCAATAAGTATATCTAATTCCATAAACATTATCATTAGGAGTCAAAAGGTAGTGTGAGTATTATGATTTATCTTTGTAAATCTTAACTTTTATTTTTGGGACTAATTTATGTGCACTCTCTTCTTGTATCTATGATTATCAAATTATTCAAAGCTACAATTTTATATGTGTCTTTATGATATAAGATTTAAATCATTTAGGAAGATGCAAATCATTTTCATAAATGAGAGGTAGAATATCTTAATGAGAATTAATTCAATTTGTAGGGTTCGTAGGGTATGAAAAGTTGGATAACAATTAAGGGTCTCTGACACTGTGAATGCATGTAGCCTAACGGTTAAAATTAGGGCTTGGAAAAATTCCCAAAACTTCTTCTACTTGCCTTCACAAATTCAACTTAAGGAACTTGATATTCTTGCGATAAAAGTAAAGCCAAGTTGATTTTTTTTTGCCCAGTGTTCAAAGCCCTAACTCTAATACCATGTTGAGAAATCTAGGGAATAATAGTTAAGGTTATTTTAAATTTGATTTCTCTTAAATCCATGACATTTTCCTGTGATATTATTATTATCATTTAGTTTTGTTTGATAATAAAGAAATTACAATAAGAAGATCACAATCCAAACACAAGAACACCAGATGTAGGCTACTAGCGAGGGCCAAAACCTCTCTTAGAGAGAAAAATCCACAAAAATGTCTTCCTATAGAATTTCAATCAAGACTTCCAAGACCTTGACCTTGACTTTGACCAAACCCCAAGAGATGAGCCAACGAAAACCCAAAATATGGCTCCGCAAAAACTAGAATGAGGAAACCCTAGTTCTTCCTTCAAACTCACATGTGTGAGAAACAAAGACAAAATTTCGTTTCCTTCCATCGATTTGTTGGCATCCCAAGAATTTGATCTTCTTCCCACAAAATTTCGTTGGATTATACTTCTATTTTCTTTGCTAGGATAATATATGACTTGATGTTCGATGTGTGTATAAAATTAGGTGAGGTTCTTATTTTTATAGGCCTCCATGAGAGAAACTTAGGCCTCTATAGGCTGACTTGAAGAGGGTTGGCCGACTCATCACTTGGAGGCTTCTAGACATGAAATATTAGATTAAATAATTTTCATTATTTCTACATGGGCCCTTCAAGGGCTAGTACATAGTGACCTTGACTCTTGACTTGACAAGAATACCCCTAGAGCATACAATGGGTGCTTTGACGTAGGACCACAACATAATAGCAGGAAACCCATTTCAATAAAATAATTTTTCTTTCACAAATATTTTTTTCCTTTTCTTTTCTTTTGACAAGTACATCAATAATTATCAACTCATGACTCAAGAACAATTATGAAGACCTAAACTAGTTACATTTAAAGAACTATTTCCTTCCAGTGCGTGTTAACACAGGTTCCTTTTTTGTACAGAGCATGACCCTAGTTTTTAATGTATTGTACAACCTAGAAACCCATGTTATTTTAATTGATTTTATTTTTCCAAAGAAAGAATGCATAATTTTCTATTTCATATTTTGGAAAAGGAAAGCACATAGGAAAGTTCATATAAAAAGGAAAACCATAAAAAGGAAAACCATACCACCTACTGGCAATTATTCACATACTTTCATACAAAATATACCTATGATCTCTCTCGAAAACATAGTTAGAAGAAAAAAAAACTTTTATGAGTGGGGTAGGTTGTCAATGGGAGAAGAAGGTGAGGAACAACCAAGGAACAAAATGTACTTATGATTTACTCTTGTCATGTTTACCTTGTAGAAAAATTCTTTATTATTGCATGTGGGTATACTTTTGATAGGTTTTGGAATGGGAGCCATATCTTTCACAGTAATTCTCCCACTCCCTCACATGCCCTTCCTCCTCCAAAACCTTGATAACGTAGCTACTACAGTAATGTTGTTGATAATTTGATGTTGTTAATGTGTTGTGGTAAATCAAGGTACTAGTATATATAGTTGAGATAGCTCTAAAGCACTTTTGAGGATCTCTTGGTACTATAAATCATGTGAGTTTCCTATTTTTAATTTCTTATCTTTTTCACATTGGGAATATAGCTTCATCATGTTTTTCTAAGGAGCTATATCTGAATGGATGTAAGTTAATTGTAAAGCACTAGAAATATTAATTGTAGTTGGTTGAAGTCTATTTTCTGTGGAACAACTTTCAATTAATATTGGCATAATTCTGTCATATTTATTTGGGTTTTTTTGTTTCATGGAGGCTTTTAGAGGTTATAGGTATTTGATTAGTAAGAATGGTTTGCAAATCATTCAAAATTTATTGTCTTTTTCTCAAAATATTAAAACCAGTAGCTCTACGGTGGTGATGCAAGACTATTTCTTAGTGTTCACTTGATGGTCTCTCAATTATCCCAAAATATCCAAGATGGATGCTAGGCTTTTAGAAAGCTTGAATTCTTGCAATAAATGCTATTAAGTACATAAACTAAAGAAATTATGTCTTCTATGTTATGTAAAAGGAAAATTTTATCTAACATTTGTTCATGCTAGGATAAGTATAAAATAGGAAAGAAGTCATATTTTGAACCTCTATTACAGGCTCTTCGTGGCCCTGATGTTGATATTTAAAATGAAGAATATGAAATTAAGGTGCAGGGCATCTGCTCTTTTAGCATTGCAATCCTTTTATTTCTTTTTTCTTGTAATCTGACTATGTATTAATGCTTATTTAGGAATTATGTTTTCCTTATTCTAGTGTTGCCATTTGTTACCTTTTTTCAACAAATTTTATGGATTTCTTGTGCCCTTGGAAAATATTACTCTAGAAATGGTATACTTGTAATTTCAACACAATCCTAGCGAAGCCTCTCTGGTTTAATGACCTTCAGCTTGTCATTTTATGTCATTTAAATTAATAATTTATCACTTCCTAAAGATTAAATTGCTATAATAGTAAACATCATGCATCTCAATTTAGGGTAGTTTAAGTAATATAATATTTTTTTCGCTCGCTAGGGTTTCGGCGTTTCATCGAATCGCTAGGGTTTATGCGATTACTCCGCATCGCTGATCTGCAGAGTGCTCCCATTCCAGCCTACCTCTGTCCTCATTATCGAGTATTCCCGACCGCACGTCACCTCCATGACTACCAGGGTTGGAGGGGCGGGTGCTGCCCCCCCTCCTCCCAATGGCCCGTCAGCTGAATCCTCTGCACAGTTAGATTCCTCTGTCAAACTCGGAACCAACTCTCAGGTACCCGACACTCCACAGGGCAACGACATTCCTGCAGCTACTGACAAAAGCGACCCTCCTGTGGACAGCTCCACGGCCGCCAAAGACAGCGCCTCTGACCAGCACGACTCAGCAACGCAGACAAAAAAGGTGTCCTCGGCTACTTGCATTCCAAGAACCACAGAAAGGACAAAAATCGATCTTCCTAGTCACCGTATCAATGGCAAGATCCATTTTATGAGAGATCACGCGCTCATTGGCAAGTTTTTAGGATTCTGGCCTACCGAAAAGGCCCTGCAAGGATGGATCATATCCAAATGGAGGCCAAAAGGACAGGTTACTTTGCAGCTCGGCCCCAAAGGATTCTTTACGGCAATATTTAACTGCCTGGAGGACCGAACACGTATCTTCGAAGGTGGTCCGTATTTTTTCAACTCCGCTGGCTTGTACCTTCGGGAATGGACAGAACGATTCAACCCAGACAAGGAGGACTTCACCTGGGCTCCTGTCTGGATTCGCATGTATTCCCTTCCTCTGGAGTATTGGGATGAGGAAACTCTTAGGGATATTGGCAATGGATTGGGAGTCTTCATCAAAGCAATGGGAAAGTGAAACCAGATGCATGTATAGGAATATCTTTAGATACTCTCAAAAGCACTCACGGACTCGGTAAGTTTATTCCATGACGACTTTGAATGGATCCAAACTTTAGATTACGAGCATATTCCCTTTCGTTGCAGGAAATGCCATGAACATGGTCATTTATTCAGGGATTGCCATTTGAATAGCGAAACAAAATCCCCAGCCTCTGAGGGCAACAAAGATGTTGATGGTTTCACCAAGGTCTCTAGCCGAAGAAAGCATGCAAAAAAATCCCCTGCAGATAATGACCCTCCAAACAAACCCAATACTCATAATAGATTTGATCCCCTGTCCCATCAAAGCGATCTGGCGAAGATCCCCACTCAAAATGCATCAGAAGAGCAGCCCTCCACATCTGTCCCTCCACTTCCTGAATCCTCTGCTCAGATTCCGCCCTCCGATCTTTCCAAGATCCCTGTCTTCCCGCCCAAAGATGATGCTATTCCAGATCAGGGTCCTAAAAGCGCTTCCACGGATCTAGATGAAGCTTCGGCTCTCAATATGCATCAACAGCAAAGCACTTTGGACCAAAATCCTCCCAGCCATATGGAAGAAGAACCAGAGAGCATAGACTTGGGGGATTTGGATATTCTTGGCTTAGAAGATGCATGCAGACAGAAAAATTACACTACAATACATTCAAGACAGATTGACAATCTTGAAGTGGTTCTAGCTAGAGCTCAGCAACATAATTACCTTGGCATACAAGCAGGCAGCCCATGGGATGGGAAAAAAATTCTCAAGGAATCAAAAAAGAGAGGGCGAAAAACTGATCTACAAAGAATCATTATTCTAGGAGAAATGCTTGTAGAATCTGGAAGATTCCCCAAGCTGACGAAATTCTACAAGTCCCTCCCCCACAGTTCCTCATGAAACTCATCTCCTGGAATGTGCGAGGGCTCAATAGTCCTGCAAAACACAGATTTCTAAAAAATATGATACAGCAAGATAAGCCTTCTCTGGTTTTTCTTCAAGAAACCAAATGTAATAATATTGTCCTGGAAAAAACTTTAAACAAAGTTTGGTCGGGTTGCAGCCATGTCTCAGTGGATGCGTCCGGCGCTTCAGGTGGGTTAGCCGTAATGTGGAATCCTCAAATTCTCGACCTCCAGAATTTTCATGCCTCTCACTTTGTTATTCAGTCCACTTTCCATCTAATAGGGACGAATATCCACGGACATCTCTCAAATGTCTACTTCCCTCAGGACCTACAGAATAAACTGGATCTTCTGGATTCTATCACTGTTCTTAACTCTGAACGATGCTTCCCTCTATGGATCTGTGGCGGAGACTTTAACACCATTACAACATTGGAGGAAAAGACAGGAGGACGTATGAGGCTGGACAGTGATAGCGCCATCTTTAAAAACTTCATTTCAGGAAATCAGCTAATGGACATGAGCACGAAAAATGGCATATACACATGGACAATAAAAGGAGAGGTCCCCAGCACATCGCATCCAGATTGGATCGATTCTTGCTGACCGACAATGCCATACACCTAGGCGGAGACTTCAATGCTTCAATCCTACCCCAAGCAGGATCTGACCATTGGCCTATTATGCTACACTGGACGCGCTCGGGATCCAAGTGCAACAGACCCTTTCGCTTTGAAGAATTTTGGATCTCGCATCCCAATTTCAAGGATGTCGTCCAAGATGCCTGGCACTCCTTCACGCCTCCGGAAGGCGCCAAGATGTACATATTCCAACAGAAATTAAAACATCTCAAACAGGCTCTAAAATCTTGGAATCACGCCCATTTTGGCAACATCTTTGCTCACCAGAAAGAGTTGGAGCAGCAAATGAAGACCCTTCAACAGATTCTCCTTTCAGGAGGCAGAACAGAAGAACTAGCTCAACAGGAAAAGATCCTCCTCTCCAAGATGGAGGCTAGGCGGCATCAAGAAGAAATTCTATGGCGTCAAAAATCAAGGATAAAATGGCTCAAGGAGGGGGGAAAGAATACCAAATTCTTCCACAGATCCACAGTGAAACGACGCATGCACAATAACATTGCCTTCATCAACAATCGGCAAGGGGAGAGATTGGAACGGCATGAAGACATAGAAAAGGAACTAAAGGGGCACTTTCAGGACATTCTAAAAGAACCTCAAGGCTGCAGAAATCAAGCCATCAGCTCTATCACGCAGCACATACCAAAAATTATAACAGAGGATCATAACAACAAACTTCTTCAGCCAGTTTCCATGCAGGAAGTGGAAGAGGCTATGAAACAATTAAAGGATGGAAAGGCCCAAGGGCCGGATGGCTTTACTGCCAACTTCTTTCATATATTTTGGCAAATGGTCAAAACAGAGGTTTGGGAGCTAGTGGATGAATCACGCATGATGCATTGGCTACTCCCTTCTCTGAACTCGACCTTCATTGCGCTTGTACCAAAAATGGAGGACGCTTGCACCCCGAATAGTTTCAGGCCTATCGCGCTCTGTAATGTAATTTACAAGCTTATCTCAAAATTCATAGCTAACCGGCTGAAACCTCTTCTCCCCCTCCTGATCTCGCCTGAGCAGACAAGCTATGTGGAAGGGCGACAAATTTTGGATGGCATCATTCTCTCGCACGAAGTGATACACTCACTCAAAATTCTCAAGAAACCAGGTATGATTCTAAAGTTAGACCTTTCAAAAGCTTTTGATAAACTCAGTTGGTCTTACATTCATCAAATGCTAGTAGCTTTCGGTTTCCACGCTACTTGGATCCGCTGGATTTTGAACCTTATCTCTACTCCAAGCTTCTTCATCTTACTAAATGGCTCTCCTTCTTCTACCTTTCGCCCCTCCCGTGGCATTCGTCAAGGCGACCCCCTCTCCCCTTTCCTTTTTGTCCTCATGGCTGAAGGCCTAAGCCATCTCCTGCATGTTGCTGTCTCATCCCACACCCTCAAAGGCATCTCCCTGCATAACCAGCCTCCAGTTTCCCATCAACAATTCGTCGATGACAACATGCTGTTCGGCCACCCGTCAGTCCAAGAGGCTACTTCTTTTAAATCCTTGCTCAATCTCTATTCTGTAGCCTCGGGGGCCACTGTCAATGAAGCAAAATCCCAGCTCTTTTTCTTCCATACTCCTATCCTCACCCAGCGCAATATAGCTAAAATTTTGGGTTTTCCCATTGCTAGTCTCCCTTCTAAGTATCTTGGAGCTCCCCTTGTTAGCTCAGCCATCAAGCATGTTACTTGGCGTACCCTTCTTGACAAGTTAGAATCCAGGCTTTCCTCCTGGACCTATCGGTCTCTCAACATGGCTAGCAGAATTATCCTCATCAAGTCTGTCCTGCAAGCGATGCCTATTTACTTATTCTCTATATTGGCAGCCCCTAAATGGGTTCTGAAAAGAATACGCACCCTCCAAAGAAATTTTCTATGGGGCTCCGCAGGGCTCAATAAAAAATGGGCTCTAGTCAAATGGACAGATGTCTGCCTTCCTAAGGCCGATGGAGGGCTAGGATTGCGAGACCCTCTGCACAGTAATAATATCATGGGAGCCCGCATATGGTGGACATGGGTCTCCAACCCTCATCCACCTTGGGCACGCCTCTGGCAGGCCAAATATGCCTCCGGTAGCTCACAGGCAGCACTAATCAGATTCAGCTCTACTATCTCTGGCTCATTAATTTGGAATGCAGCTAGACCTCATAGTGCCTTCATACAAGAGCACAGTTTTTGGGAAATCCACTCTGGTAATCTGGCAAGATTTTGGGAAGACTCCTGGCAGCAAACCCCCAAACTTGCCTCTCTCTTTCACAAACCTAAGTGGCAAGCCTACATGACAGAAAATGATAAAACTCTCGTTCAGCAATACTGGCAACAAAATACCTCACAAGGTTATCAAATCTGGAGCCCAGCAGAAACATGGCAGACCAACTAGCAGGAGGAAACGTTCGAAGAAATAGATAAGGAACTCAAACACAGAAAAATCAAAACCTCGGACCAACAGGATAAAGTGCGCTGGGGATACACTCCCAAAGGAACGTTCACAACCAAGGAGGCTTATCAACTGCTCTTTCAACCACAGCAAACTACCAAGGACCAGCTTTGGGACCAGATTTGGCGATCAGGAATATGGTCCAAAGTTTCGACCTTCCTATGGCTCCTAAGCAAAAAGAGAATCCTCACATGGGATAATCTACAAAAACGAGGCTTCATAGGCCCTTCAAGTTGTCCAAATTGCAAACTTCAAACAGAGACAATCACCCATCTTATGGATCTCTGTCCCCTTGCAGAACAAATATGGGAGAAAGTAGCTATTTGCAATCGCAGAACAGGTAGAAGAAAAGGAGATATATCAAACACGATCCGGAACTGGCCCAGGGATCCTTTCCAAAGTTCATTTCTCAACTCCCTCTGGCTTTTACTTCCAGGATTTATATACTGGATTCTTTGGAAAGAGCGCAACAATCGGATCTTCAAGGACCAAAACAGATCTCTTGATGCACTATGGACTCTCCTGAAGCAATCTATTCAAGAGACTCTGGCCCTCAGATCCTGGCAGGATTCGGATATGCCAGATTCCCCTCAGGAACGCCTCATCTTGAGGAATTGGAATCTCTCTCTGCCCCCCACAGCAAGGACTTCTGCCCACTCCTCTATCTTGCCGGAATCCCCCCAGTCTTGGGTTCCCCCTAACACCCACCCCTACAAACTTAATTTTGATGGGGCGGCCAAAGGAAACCCTGGCCCTGCTGGATTTGGAGGCATATTCAGAGACACTGCTGGCTCAGCTCAGTATATTTATCATGGTTCTTTAGGAAACGACACCAACAATGCAGCAGAACTTGAAGGTTTATGGCAAGGAATGTGCATAGCGGTTCAAGAGAATTTCCTCCCCCTTGAGATAGAAGGGGACTCCCGAATCTTAATTGAAGCTGCAGCTCGAATCCAATCTGGGGCCTCAGCCACCAAGATCGCGTCCAGTTGGAGGCTTCTTAACAGACTGGAGCAAATAGAAGAATGGCTCAAAACTCCCCGCAGCATAATCTTCAAACATGTTCGACGCACAGCTAACAAAGTAGCTGACAGACTAGCTAATCAAGGAGTGAATCTGGATCTTCCGTTCTTCTCGGGTCCTCTCAGCAGTTCAAATGATCTACAACTTCAACAGGATTGCACTCTACTGGTGCATAATGATCTTTCTCTCCCGGATGCGGGTGGATTGGGGGATTAATGGTGCACAGGGGGGCACATGGGTCGGCGCGTGGCTCACCACCACCGCCACCCACCCTCGCATGCATAGCAACATAAATGACTCTGTCCGACCATTAAATGAGAAAGCAAGGGAGCTCTATCCCCGATACCCGAGCATTTCAACTTCAGCGATGGAGGATTCTGGAATTTGTTTGTGTGTTCCGCCCATCCGAGCTAGTTGTTCCTCTGCTGCAGCTGAGCGCTGCTCACGCACCAGCATGGGGGTTCGTTGCATTATCAACTGTTGTGTTGACATCTTACCAGGCTACCATTTCACGAACAGCGCCACCTTCAAACTTCTGAGTTCGCCCTCCATCGACTCCTGTCAGCAGCAAGTCCTTATTGCTCACTCCATGCCTCGATTACGACCACGGATGCGTTGCAGGCGCGCGCGGGTAGTGGGGCGTGCCATAAACAGGTCTTCATCTTCCAATTCTGGGGTGTTGTTGGGCGCGCCATAAACAGGTCCTCATCTTCCAATTCTGATTCCTCTTCGTATTCTTCAGAATTTGGTCCTATGCGCATTCCTGCTCCGCGCAGAGGCCGTGGCAGACGCCGGAATCGATTCAGTCCGGCAAGGCACTTCCGCCTGTCCTCTCGGGCTCAATCCCACCATGCGCGCTTCCACTTCCCTTGCAATGTCAACAACACTTCTCTTTTGGCTACAGTCACTATTGACATCCGGGCTGCCCCCTCTGACCAGGCTACTTCAAACCAGTTTCGCGCCGCCTCGGTGGCTTCTCAGGAGCCCATTGTGGGGGCTGAGCACCGCAATCTTCAGGCGGACACTCTGCAGAATGCCTCTTCTCCGGACAAAGCTGCTAACTTGGACGTTGAGGCTAACCCTTCGGCTCCACCTGATGAGGACCAAGCGTGCCATGGTGCTCCACCACCTGCTGACGAGGATCCCTACAGTTTCGGATGTCTTATTGTAGAGGAAGATCCTCCCACTGAACAGTAATGTGATTCCATGACCGCGCTCTTGCATTTTGGTTTTCGTCGACTCGAAGGTGTCTTTCTTCAGCACTTTGTCAATGTTTTTTTCTGCTACTGCTCTCATGGGTTTCCCTTTGGTTTATGGATGGTCTCCCCTGCGCGGGAATTACATGCTATTATATGTCCACTCTGTTATATGTCCAGGTCAAGATTTTGTCACAAGTCTATACAGTCATTTTTGTTTAATTATGATACGGAATTGTAAAAATCTGGCTACTAAGGCCTACTCCACAGGGGTCTTATTTTTCAGGTCTGTTCTAATTTCTGTCATAGAAGTCCAATACTTGTTAGGAACAGACAGTCAAACTGTTCTACAAAGATTTCAGAGTCCTCTTCCAAATTTTTGTGATGATCAATGTCCAGTTAGCAAAGCGAGAATGCTGCATCAATGGGCTGGAATTCTCGAGGCTTCGGCCTCTATGTAACACTATTTTGTATCAATATAAATAAAAAGATTAAATTGCTATAGGGAATTGGAAATTTGTCTCTACAAAAAGGATGTGCATGCAACTAACAAAAATAATTTCTTGATGACAAACTACAATGAAGGAAAATCATCAACAAACTAGATTCAAAATATTTGATCTTATTAAGAGAAGATATGCACTCCCTTTGACTATAAGTATTGGGTTGCCCCATGGTAGCATAAAAGAAAATCATACTAATTTTTTTTTTCTTGGTTTAACTACAAAATTAAATTAATATTCTACTACTGTGAATAATGTGAATTTATGAGTTTGGATCTATTTTAATTTTTGACCATTTCAAGCATTTTTTTTTGCAGATTGGCATTGGCTTGCTTCTACTGCTTAACATGAAGTTAAGGAAGGTTGCTACCCTGAAGTAAGCTTTTCTTGAGGTGAATTTAAAACCATACATATTACTATCTACATGAAATTATTTTATAACATGATGGCCTTTTGTACCATCGTAAGATATGGGTACCTGAATTTAGACAACAATTACCTTGATCAATAATAACCCATTATTTCCAGTGATTTTTAAAGAAAATATATTCATGAGTTGATTTTGTCTATAAATATCTCACTATAAAGTGAAATTCTATGTTGATTGAAGGGACTTGTTTCTCTATGCTAGGAATTTTTTTTTGAGAACCATCACAGTTTTTCTTTAAAAAAAACAAGTGTTTTTCAATTTAGTATTGTGTAGTTCCAAAGACTATGAGGGATGTTTCCCCTTTAGAAACTAATTTGTGGAATTGTCCTTATTGTAATCTGTATTCCACATTAATTTCTTAAATATGAGTTACAACTTGTCTTAAATTCTGAGCAGTTGGAACATTTCTTGGGCCAATGTGCATTATATCTTGATTATTTTTAATAATCTTCATTTAACAAAATTATCCTAATGTTAGTATATTTTTCTAGGTTATGGGGTAAGGGGAAATTTATTGACCTAGGAAATGGATCCATTAATTCAGCAGGATTTATTAATTCTCTCAAAAATAATCCATCTAAAAATTTTCTATTACAGGTTATTGCAACATTGACTTTTGTATTTTTTTTACAAAGTCTGTTCCTAGTTATATTCCAAAAAAAGTGGGGCGTGAGAGCTCCATTACATCCTCGAGGAGTTTACACCATAGGTTGAGGAAATTGTGGTGTTGGTCTAATAGTTGTTGTTCAAAGGGATCCAGTCACCAACGAAATGGTACTTGAAGGCAGGGCCCTCGTATGTTTCTAAGATTTCTTCTTTCCAATGTTTAAGTTATTGGTTTCTTTGGAGTTGGAAAATGTTTTATTTTAGACTGAATGCATCAAAGGTTTCACCAACATATATCTTTTGACACCTTCAAAGTAGTGATAGAGTTAATGGATATTGTATGTGATTAATCAGGTGTGATCCTATAGACGAGACAAACCGTACTATCATTCATGAAGTGATGGAGAAACAGAGTGTCAACATTGAAAAGGTGGGCATAAGAACCTCTCTAAATGCAGAGACTATTGTTCTGGATACCGCTACTGCTATTATTATTCAGTTTGAAGGTAGGTTCATATGAGGTCCTACCATGCATATGAGTTTGCCTTTTCTTCTGAATTTTCCTTGTTAAAGTTTTTATACTACTAATTGTACCTCTGAAAATATCTTGAAAGTATACCTCATAAATTCTGAGGTATATTTTCATTTTTGGAGCTGTAAACCATTAGGATACATTGGAAGATGGATAAATTTGAAACATTTTTAAACTCCTATATTGACTTGTAAAGAACCTAGTGCCCTTAATTTTTCTCCTATTTAGGAACTCAAATTGGTGATTAAGTTAGCTTTGCAACATATGTATTCTAGAAAATATTCATACTGATGTTTTTAAATTAAATCAATGAGGAACATACTAAGGTATTCAAGACATGGATTTTATTATATCTGGAATGAGCCTGAATTTCAAAACTATAGTTTTTTCCATGATTCAAAATAGGAATCCCTTGGAGTATCTTAAACTGTCTTTGTCCATATCCCTTAACTGAGATATTTTCTCATTGATGCTGATAGATCCTCCTCAAGATGATAAGGATCTGTCCTTCCAAGCATTAATAAAAAAGTACTACATTATCATGACATATGTACCAAGACTCTGATAGTCATCCCCAATATACTCCAACATTGATATATATAAACTTGGTTAGTCATGCAGTGTTATTATTTTGTTTGTTGGTCATAAATATGTTCATACACAGATCACCATCCATACATTCCAATAACAATATAATGATCAATACCAAGTCTTTCCTATAGAGAAAATATCTATAGACATAATCCTAAGCACATAGAAGGGATGTTTTACTTCAATTATTTGGCTTCCATCATCATGTACAACTGTTGAGGTTGTGTTGTGGAAAAATTAAGGCCCAAAAATATGATCAATGTATCATATGGATCTTATCATAATTAGTATGAAAATCATACTAAGTGTATACTGCAGGTTATATTCTTGGTCATCGGATCGATGGATGATTATGGAGATGAATGTAGCAACACATATAAAATTGTTCAGAATATCTTCAATAAGGTTAAGAATTCACTGGATCAAATATATATATCATCCACAAGCTTCCCAAGTTATTCCATATTTCTAATGAATAGAGATGCTTACACAGTACTTGTCACCGATTTCAGAATGTTATATAGGTTGGCTTGTAGGAAAATGTTGTAATTGATGTATGTATATGACAAGGGCTATCACTCTCACTTTTACACCTTGAATTTGCACACAATGATTTGCTAGATATCATGCTTCCATACTTCAAGCTTCATGGTTAATAATACTAAAAGAGGTAATAAATTGTTGACTTCAGTAGTTGCTTTAAGCTTATTCTAGAACTGAGATCAGGCTTCCCTTTAAATGGAGATGCACAAGATTTCATAAGAAGAGAAGATCTCTAATGTAATGAAGGAACTGGGGTTCTAATCAACTTAAATTTCCTCTTATTTCGTGAACCTTTCGATATTCTTGTACCACTTGAGTCATAGAAAAATTGCAGAGAATTTTTTGGAGTGGTTCCCTAAGAGGGCCACAAGAATGAAGGTCTTAAAAATAATATCTAAGTCTGACCTTTCATTCACATGAGGTGTCATAAAGCTAGGATAATTTTACCAAAATATTTCTCTACTCTGGGATGAACATCATATAAAATGGTGAATCTTGGACCTCGGCCTAGGAGGGATCAACAACCTTATAACATTCAAATGGAACTTCACAAAACTAGATTTGGTAGATATAGGGCTTCTGATTTCAATGCCCTCCATAAAACAAATTTTTTGTTGAAGAATAATTGTAGCAATACTTCTAAATTCAACCAATCTCCCACAATACAGATAGTAAATTATGGATTGACTTCTTTAGATGAAAATCATTAAATTTATTTGAATTATACTATCAAGGAAGCCTCTAATAGAGGAACACGACATATTCTTCTACCCCTTCTATTACAATATTTGAGGATGGTTCCATTATCTCTTTAGAGTGACACATTCCTTGTCCAATTTCTTCAGGTACCGTAAACAAAGATGTATAGCCTTATATATGCATAAGTCTCTCAAGATTCATTGCCATATTATTCAACCAACTTCCACCCAAAGGATCACTTCCCTTTTTTGTTATGAAACCAACTCCAAAAATAGAATAAAAGAGAGATCGTCGACTTAGAAATCAGCCACTTCAAGGTGGCAACCTCCAATAAATTACATAAATGAATAATTATTGGATGTTTCAAATGATCAAAAACTCCTTCTATTTATAATCCTAGCTAACCTAACAATAATAATGTAAGGGAACAATAATAAAAATATTGGGGTTACATGCGTTAGTATGAATCTTAATTCCAAGCGTACGAAAAAAGACCACTTTAGCTGTGCATAAAAAACAACCCTAACAGAAGAAATGACTACTAATATAGTTAGATCTACAGTTAGGTGATCAAGATAAATGCTGCAAAAATCTAGATCTGTGCATTAGAAGACATTAAACAGTAGAAAAAACAAGATTTACTCCATGCATCCAATAGACAAGACAAGAATATATCAAATGAATTTTGTATAATGGCACCTGGGAGGAAAACACAAGAGGGTGTTCCTGTTTCTCCTCAATGGGATGGGTTCTTGTAAGTCCTCAACACTTTAGATTTAGAATTCCTCTCTCTTGATGTTGTAGAAAACCCAGAAAAAAATGGAAAAGTATGGCTATGATGGTGGATCAATAGCCAGACCAAGAGTTGAGATCCACAGTGATCTTTAGGCAACAAAAGGTGATAAATGAGTGGGAAAACCCTTCTATTTATAACAAAATATTGAGTTAGTCTCGATATTGGTGCATAGATAAAATATTATTAACCAAATCAAGATCCAAATTTTATGGAATATTTTATTATATTTGTTGGATGGAAAAGGAATTTGACTTGAGTCAAATCCCCTTATTTGTAAATAATAAATAAATAAATGATGTATTTATCATTTAAAGGATGTGATTAAGTAATAATAAATAAATAAATGATTTATTTATCATTTTAAGGATATGGTTGAGTAATAATCAAAGAAATAATGATTTATTTAATTATTTAAGGGAAATTTAGTCATATTTAACAAATAATATTATTCAAGTAATGTTTAAATAATTATTCTTAGAAAATAATAAGATAAATAATGATTTATCTAATTAATTTCCTTGTTTTGGGTTAAATATAACCAGGAATATTAATTAAACTTTTGTTTAACTAATTATTCCTTGAGGAAAATCAAACAAATATGGATTTATTTAATGTTTCCCCATGGGATTTCCTGTTTAGACCATAAATAGCTTAACAAAGGTGGTTTTACTGAGTTATTTTCATAGTGAATGCAATTATACTTGGGGTAAAATTGGTCATACATGGTGTACTTGGGTCCATCTAATACCAATGGGTCAGATGACCAAAAAAATGGTGTAACAGATTGCCCCCCAGCGTGCGAGCGTTAGGAGTTAATCGTATGACCGAAGTATGTTGTAATAACTCAATCACTAGACATCGAAGGGGAAGTCAAAGAGAGAGGAGTATAAGGAAGACGAAAGTGATGAAAGAACTAGACCCTGAGGAGGCGATACTTAAAAGTGTGACAAGTCTCTTTGATGGGTGAGTACCTTCTATAGGCGGTGGGGGAGGCATACTATGCCCATCGAGGAAATAGTACAAACAATTAAGCATCCAGAAAACCACGAGATGAAATAATAAAGCATATATTGGCATAAACATGAGCCAGATGAATAACATAATAATGAATCCCACATACATATTGTGCCTGGGATAACAGCCAGGACTTTGTACAATAATATATGAGTACATGAGATATGAAAACAACCCAGATTCCCTTGTAAACAGGAAAGGGCTCTGAAAATATGAATGATATATGCAATCAAGAAGGTGTTGCAAGTGACTGAGGTCGGTATCATCAAATCTATGGATCTGAATCGAAGGTTGAAGTGAACAAGTCATCCAGGTATGTGGGGGGCTACCTGTAGGGCCACCCCCTCATCAGGGTTGAGACATCCCACACACACCTAGGAATCACCGATATCAGCTGCTGCATCACTGAACCATCAAGTATACGGATCTCGATCATGCTGAAGGGAGATGGAGCTTAGAACCAATCAAGTCAAAGGGAAATAAGGAGTTCCTTTGCCTCATCCGGGGCACTGAATGAGACTAGAAGCTGGAATCAAGGTACAATGCCCTCTAGACCTGTCTTCTAGAATGAATGAGTTGATGTCGATAGAAGGAGGACTGCCATAGGTGAGGTAATAAGGGATCCTTAACTAAGGCATGAGAGACAATAGTAGAGTGACTGATAAACTGACACCAATGATAATGATGAAATGGGGAGTACTGAGTAGCGAACGGACGACTTCCCTTGTTAGAGCATAAAGGGCATGAATGACCTAGCAGCGACTGACACATCATCATGAGGGATAAATGACAGTGGGACTGAGGGCCATAATGTGTGACATGAGAGAGGGACCAAGCAATGAAGGGTGGAGGACTATAGCAGGATGCGAAGGGACTCGAGATAGACTCCATGAAAGCAATGATGAATCTACTTGGATGCTCTAAACAAGGGTGACTCGATGGTGCTGCTGTAGTGCTCAACTTAGTGTTCCTAAATTGAGTTCATTAATTGTCAACCAGGGCTAGTAAATTGTTGAAGTGTGGTGCACTATATGTGCCTAGGTATCTGTTTCCCACTACGTTGTGTTTAGTGATTTTTTGATGTTTTTGGTTTTGTGGTTTTGTGCTAGAAAGGAAAAGAACGAAGTGTTGGAAAAGAGCAGTTGTTGGTCACACTAAAACAGAGAAAAACCTATTCTAACCTATGTGTGGCACTACAAAACAGAAAATGCAAAGCTTTATAATGACTCATAAATCACAACATGAACTCAATAACTCATAACATGAACTTATCCAATTCATTCATTAGAAATTTGTTGGAATAGATTGAGAAAAGGACAAGTTTAGTGCAAATGAGGTTTTCCTAAGTAAAAAATCATCTTACAATATTACAAAGAATCTCATGCATGGCTAGTAGTTTACTGGAACACAATTGGAAAAGATTACTTGTAGCACAATAATATTTCTACTCTGAATTAACTTGTAATGCTAAGATTAATCTATTCTACACCTCAACTTTTCACTACTAAGCCTTATTTGAAATTTAGAGATTTTCTAGAATAGTTTTGGAAAAGAGGCTTATTTGTGAAGTTGTAAAAGATTGCTAAACAATCAAGGCCTTAAACTGATATCATCAATTCCTGTCCATGTAATGATACATTAATAGAAATTCAGAACAAGAATAGTTTGTAAACAATGAAGGTCGTAAAGTCTAATTTTGACAGTTAATACAACTTAAAGCACAATGGATAATACTGAACTAAAATGCAATTGATCAATCTTGAAACACAGTGAATTCGAACTAAAATAAAATGCCACTAACTTAACTTGAAATACAGTGAACTGGAACTGACCTAGAATGCCATTAATATAACTTGAAGTACAATGAACAAAGTTGAACTAAAGTGCCATTATCAAACTTGAAATATAGTGAAAGAATTAAACTAGAATGACATCTACCTCCGGAGTATCTCAACTGAACTAATATGCAACTAATTCTATGAAATTATATAGCCCTATCTCGTTCAACATGAGTTATATTTTGGAATAGTTTATAAAAACAAGTCTGGCTGTATCATTTCAATGCAAATGAACACAAAACATAAAGTTCAACAAAACGCAGTAAGCTCTAAAACACCACAGCTATGTCTCATCCGGAGTTAGTGATATTTTGGAAGAGATTAATAGGAACAGGACTAGCTGTAACAACTGATGTAATTGAGCACAAAAACATAAAGTTAAAAGAAATGCAACTAACTCCTAAAACACTACAGTTATACCTCATTCAATATTAGTGGTATTTTGGAATAACTCGTAAGAACAAGACTAAATTGTAGCATCCAATTCAAGTGAATATAAACACAAAATTCGAAAAAAAATTGCTTAAACTAGGAATGCAGTTACTTATCTAAATCATATGAATAAAGCTTCTCAGGTAGCAGGGGCCCTCTACCACCGGATTAGCACGCAAATCTACTCAAGATTGACTCAGATCTTGCAATAAAGTGATGCTTCTTTCATTAAAGGAGAAAATACTTCAAAACAGAGTGTTACGGTCTTCTGAGATCTAGCAATCAAAACGAGATCTAGCTAGTTGTTTCTCAGTCTCCCGAGCCATACTTATAACAAAATTACATAACTAATCTTGAGAAAATAAAGGGACAAGTGTCTTTTGCAATTGAAATAGAATTAGAACTCTAGTAGCAGCCTCGTACTGTGCTTAAGGACATCTGTACAGTCCTTATCCTATTAGGAATCTGCTTCTCTTTTACGTGCATAACCGCTTGGAGATTCTAACTCAGACTTCTTGGAGAGCAACAAATGATGGGGAGGTGCTGTGGAATTTGACCATATGTGTTTTTCTCTGAGGTGACACCTGGAACCTGCGTAAACATGAAGACAGCTACGGAATCAGCAACTAGCTACAGAATGTCTGCATTATGTAGCTAGGTCTAGTCAAAAAGTACTACAACAACAAAATCACGCAAATATAGCAAGTTAGTCATTGTATACATTCCTAAAGTAATTTTAATCAACCCTATTGATCATTTTAAGCCTGTAATTGACAAGGGACAAAGAAAATGGAGTGAAATGTGATGAAAGAGAAAGGCATCTTTGGGGCTCAACATACCCCCACTGCTAGGTTCTTGCATGTCCTCATGCAACTATTCCATGTACTCTGAGACCTCTGCTAGGACATCCAACCCTCTTCTTCTGCTTTGCCTGACAGTCAATGGCCTTCCGGGCTTCCTTATGACTAACTTGAATCTCAAATTTGTAAGTGCCCTACTTAACGTTTTGTTTCTCTTCTTCAATTTTTCATTGGCCTTGTACAACTTTTGCATTTGTAGAGACAGAGTTGAATTCATATCACTTTTCAGCTTAACCTGCTCCCTTAAAATTTCATTC
The DNA here is from genome assembly GCA_034641835.2 of Pinus albicaulis. Lineage (NCBI taxonomy): Eukaryota > Viridiplantae > Streptophyta > Pinopsida > Pinales > Pinaceae > Pinus > Pinus albicaulis. The sequence goes on along the minus strand of CM076583.1, from coordinate 64,325,220 downwards.
TCATTCTTGATATGCCTATTGAGTACTTCTAACTCATATTTATCTCTTCTTAGCATATCAATTGCAGATTTTGGTGGACTAGGAGTTCTGTCTCTACTTTCTGAAGCTCTCTTCTCTAGTGTCTCAACATAATTGTAAATTTCTTGCTGTGCTGGGTCTATTTCAGGAGCTTCTTCATCAAAATCCTCCTCATACTGATACTCAAGTGATCTAGCAGTAGGTGTTTCTTCATCCTCAATTTTTATGATTCTAGTTTGTCTAACCTCTGTTTTCTTTAGTATCCCTCTAAGTCTGTGGATCCATCTTGGTTGAGATGGTCCTTCTCATTTCTCTCTGGCAGATGTTCTAATTATTCTCTCCTTCTTAAGCTGCTTCTTAATATGAGCTAATTTCTCAGAAATCATCTCTTCACTATCTTCTTGTATTGACTTACTAGTTTCAGTTTCAATTTTGGAAGTTTTCCATCTCCTGCTTCTTTTTGTAGGTTTTCCTTCTGGTGGAGATTCCTTGGGTTCTTCAAAGTGATTCCTCACTAAGAACTCATCCCAATTATCTCCCATTTTTCTGAAATGATGTTCAATTAAGATTTTGACTAAACCATGGTGGTACAAGGTTGTTTCCAACAATTGAACTCTCTTTTGAACATTTGAGGCCATTCTCTTTAAACTATGAAGTAAGAAAAAGGGCAAATTGATTTCTTCATCTAAGAAATGCATCATTAACCGAATATGATAAACATAGAGGGTACCAAATCTTCCTTCACAAGTGATAATTTTTTTCAAGATGAGCAACATATTCCTCCATTTGTTTTTCAGTGCTGAGCTAGGAATACCCTTTTTAAAAATGGAAACATCCATACCTGGTGATTTGAGTATTTGCTTCCATGTCTCATTATGGAGTTCCCTATTTTTGAACCAGTGTTCTCCTTGTCTGGGTAATTCCGTTGCTTCTGCAATGAAAACCTCTGCAATAGTGAATTTAATATCTCCTATTTCGACCTCAGATCCATTGAAGGACCGTGCAAATGTTTTAGTCACCTCTTTGTGAAAACCACTGAATTTTTCAAAAAATTGCAACCACCCAGCCTGCTGAAGCATTTCTCTTAGCTGTGGGTAACCCTCCAAGTACTTGGTTCCAACCGGTTCTGTCCTCACTATGAGACCCATAGCTTCTCTTTCCAATCTTCAATTTACTGCTCTTCTATCACTGTGAAAATGACTATTAAAGAGTTGTTTTTGCCCCACAAATGCTTCCTCTGTTTTACAGATCGGAATGGCTAAGAATTGGCTACGGAAAGAAATGATATGGAGTGGTTATGAAATGAGTATAATGCGGTGAGGTGATTCATATGATTTGAAAGCTAACACAGAAGAAAAGACCGTGGAGATATTTTGTAAGAAATTCAAAATCATCATTAAATACTTTGGCCTAATGACGTGACTGATTAAATCACTTCAGTAATTGGCCGTTAAGTTTTAAATGATGATCGGATATGGGATTTGGAATGGCGGAGTAGAAGGAATTTTATCCAAAGTTTTTATGATGGGTTTGTTAGGCATGATCAACATGACTAATTAAAATAACCTTTTTGAATCATACATGACTTAACTACACTAAAATTTTCATAATCTGTCGTTATAATAATTTCGTAACTTTTACCTTTTCCTTTCCTTTGATTTTTGTGATTTTCATATGCTCTATCCTCCTTTGGAAATTCTTGATCTCAGTCCTCATAGCTCCTTTAATTTTGCTTTTTGTCATGGATATGCAGGATCAGTTTGCTGTAGACCAAGTGATTACTGAACAATGCCTTTAGGATCTCTAGCTGCAGAATGTCTGATTGATTGCAGAATGTACCTGTAGAAGACTTGAAACATGAAATGGAATGGTTTGAAACATGAATGGAATATTGTATGGAATGAGTTAAAATGGATAATGAAGTATGGTGTAATGGAATATGAATGAAGTGAATAATAGAGTGAAATGGATCACAACTGTGAAGTGGAGTGAAGTATGAAAAGTGGCCTGAAATTCATGATGTGTATTATTCAATTGCAGAAAAAAAAATCAAGTTTAAAAATCTGAGATGGAAATGAGGTGGACCATGGAGTGAAATGAATGAAGTATGGAGTGAATGGATTGAATGGAGTATGGATGAGTGAAATGAAATGGAGTGAAACGGATCATAAGTGGAATGGATCTGCACTTATGACTTTGTAACAGCTGCTTGCAGAAAAGAACAAATTTGAAAAGATAAAGTGTCAGAAAAATTTTGATTTTCACTCTACCTTTTCTGTATAAACATGCTAATCAGTGATTAGTTTTCATGTTTTCATGTTTATTTATTATTATTTTCAAATATCTAGCTTCATAAAATTCAATTAAGTTGATGAAGAAGAAATATTCTTCTTCATTAACTTCACATCACTGTTTTCCTGGAATTTCTTGACAAATTCTTCTCTTGAAAGTGGCTTATGATACAGCTTCAATCTATGACCATTCACAATAAAAGTGACCTCTTCTTCATCTATTGTCCTGATTTTTATTGCTCCATTATCAAAAAATTTCACAATTTCATATGGTCCAAGCCAATGTGTTTGGAATTTACCTTGAAAATCTTTGAATTTTGAATCAAACAAGAGAGCCCAGTCACCTTCTTTGAACTTATTTTCCTTGATATACTTATCATGCCATCTAGTCCTTTGCTGCTGGACTATACTTATTTTCTCAACTGCATCTTGTCTAATCTCATCCAATTCATTAATCTGCTCCAATCTGTGCTTTTGTGCCTCTGTTAGATCAAGTCCTAGCTGAACTGCCATTTTGAAAGTTTGAATCTGGAACTCTATGGGAAACAAAACTTGCTTTCCATAAACAAGTTCATAAGGAGTATGGTCTGTTGTGCTTCTCCATGTAGTTCTATAGGCCCACAAGGCTTCAGGAAGCCTATCTACCCAATCTTTTCTATGTAAATGGACAGTCTTTGTTAGGATCCCTTCAATAACCTTATTAGTAGATTCCACTTGACCATTTGCTTGTGGATGATAGGGAGTAGATTTTTTGTGTCTAATTTTGTACCTCTCCATCATTTGTTCCACTAGCCTTGATGTGAATTGAGCTCCTTGATCTGTAACAATTTCCCTTGGGACACCAAAACGAGTAAAAATATCCTCAAAAAGAAAATTAACTACAGATGCTTCAGTAGCAGAAAGTAATGGCTTGGCCTCTACCTATTTGGTAACATAATCAGTGCAAACTAATATATATTTCTTTTGTCTTGATGGAGGACTAATAGGTCCTACAAAATCTAAAGCCCATTTCTCAAAAGGTTCAATATGTACCTGAGGCTGCAATGGCATCTCACCTAAAGGAGAAGGTTTCCCTACCCTTTGGCAACCGTCACACCTTTTGACATACTCTTTAGCATCTTTAAAAAGGGATGGCCAATAGTATTCTAAATGAAGGACCTTATAAGTTGTCCTCTTATCAGCAAAGTGTCCGCCACAAGGTTCATCATGACATGCCTTGAGGATCTCAGGCATCTCATCTTCCCGAACACATCTTCTAATGATAAAATATGGACCTGTTTTGTATAACTCATTAGCAACCCATGAATATTTTGCACTGTCATAAATGATCTTTCTTTTGTCTCTTGCATTCATTATTGAAGGAAATTTCCATGAAACTAAATAATTAGCAATGTCAGCAAACCAAGGAGTTTGAGTAGAAATTGAAAAAAGATATTCATCAGGAAATTGATCTTCAACTGGGGTATTGTCTTGGATGTTTTGGAGTCTAGATAGGAAATCAGCTACTGTGTTTTGTTTTCCAGGCCTATCTAGAATGGTAATGTTGAATTCTTGTAAAATCAATAACCATCTTATGACTCTGCCATTAGTAATTGATTTGTTCATTAGATATCTAATTGCAGAGTGATCTGTGTGAACAAAAGTTTCATAGCCTGTTATATAGTGTCTGAATTTGTTTATGGCATGAAAAATAGCTAAAAAATCTTTTTCAGTTATAGTATAGTTTAACTCTGAAGAAGTCAAATTTTTACTGGTATAGTAGATGGCATATGGAATCAGGTCTTTTTGTCCCAATACTGCTCCTAGAGTTGTATCTGAGGCATCTGTTGAAATATGAAAAGGTAACTTCCAGTTAGGTCCTCTTAAAATAGGTGATTCAGAGATTTTTGTTTTCAGGGTCTCAAAGGCTAACTGGAAATTAGGATTCCACTTGAATTCACAGTCTTTGGTAAGTAATTTGAAAAGTGGAGATGCTATCTTGGTGAAGTTTTCTATAAACCTTCGATAATATCCTGTGAATCCTAGAAAAATCCTAACATATTTTTGACAACTTGGAATAGATAAGTTAGAGATGACTTCAACTTTTGACTCATCAACTCTAATCCCATCCCCTAAAATGTGATGTCCTAAAACAATTCCTTCAGTAAACATCATAAAACACTTCTCATGACTAAGTGAAAGATTTGCTTCTTTACATCTTTTTAAAACTTTTTCCAAGTTTGCTAAGGCTTCTTCAAATGTGTTTCCATAAAATGTGAAATCATCCATATATACCTCTACACAATCATGTATTAGATCTGAAAAAATTCTTAGTACTGCCCTTTGAAATGTTGCAGGTGCATTGCATAATCCAAATGGCAATACTCGGTAAGCATAGGTACCCCAAGGACAGGTAAATGTGGTTTTGTATTGATCTTCAAGTGCTACTTGAATTTGGTTATAACCACTGAACCCATCTAAAAATGAGAAGTACTTTTTTCCAGCTAATGTATCTAACACCTGATCTATGAAAGGTAGGGGAAAATGATATTTAAGAGTAGCTTTGTTTAATTCTCGGTAGTCAATACATACCCTCCATTTACCATTTTCCTTTGGCACAATTACCAAAGGAGAAACCCACTGACTATCTGAAATAGGATAGATAAAGTTGACATTCAACAATTTCTGCAATTCTTCTTTAACAATCTCCCTAATATTTGGATTCATCCGTCTTTGAGGTTGTCTGATTGGTTTACAATTTTCCTCTATGTAGATGTGATGAGTGCAAGTCTTGGGGCTTATCCCTTTCATATCAGTGTACTCCCATGCATATGCAGAAGAATGTCTCTGTAATATCTTGACTAACTCTTCTTGTTGAGATTTTTCTAGGTTCTTGTTTATGTTCAAAGTTTTGCCTGGAAATATCTCAATTATAGAGCTGCCAAATTTATCCATAGAATAAAGAGACATCTGTCTTGATGATAAAAACTCAATGTTGGATTCTTCTTGAAATTGTTCATGTTTGTATTCCGAAGAGGATTCAAAGTTCTCTAAGGTATTCAGAATCTGGCTATCTTCACTAATTTATGAAATTGTGAAGAGAGGTTGTAAGTCTTCTTCATCCTCTATCCATTGAGTATCATCTAATTCTGTAATTGTTCTTGCTGGAGGATACAAGGTAAATTTCTTGGTTGAACTACCATCAGAGATGTACATATCACCGGATCTACAACTAATGAAAGCATCAGTTGTAGCTAACCAAGGTCTTCCTAATATAATAGGGTGTCCTCCTAGATTATTCTTAGGAGTTAGGATCATGAAATCCACAGGGTACTCCCAAGAATCTAGGGACACTGGAATGTCTTCTATTACCCCATCAGGTTTGATCACAGATCTATATGCTAATTGTAATAATGTGGGTGTAAAGAGAAGATTAGGAAGTTTCAGTTTATCCATGATTTGTCTACTCATGATATTGATTGCTGCTCCTAAATCAATGAGTGTGTTTTGGATTTCAATTCCATTGATATGAATTTTAACAACTGGATTTCCTGGGTCTAGATACTTTGGAATAGCAATCTTACCCATCATAATGTCTGCTATTTTTCCTGCCAGTTGAATTTTCTTTGTCTCTCTTATTCTTTTCCTTGTTTTCTTCATGCTCAACTCCTTTATTGTCTTTGCTAAAATTGGAATTTCCTTGATAGCTTGTAATAATGGAATCTTAATACAGAAATTTCTCAGCTCATCTAGGAAATCATAATTAGGCACCATAATTTGTTTTTCTACACCTCTATCAATTTGTAATCTTTCTGGAAAGGGAGGTGTAGAAGTGGATGTTGATGGCTGTTCTAATATAGGAGTTGAAATTATTGGTTCCTTTTGTTTTGATTTTTAAATGTTTAGGTCTTGGAAAGGTGTGTTCTCTTCAAGACTTTTATTCACCAGTAGAGAATCTTCCTCAGAGTTGTTTTGCTCTTGTATGATTACAGAAGGTTTCTTCTTTTCAAGTATTCTTCCAGACCTAAGTTGAACATCACTAAGGTCTAAAGGAGTAATCAAATAAGTTGGAAATTGTTGGCCTTCTATCATGTATGTGTTCTGAGGATTTTTATTGTTGGGGTTTGGTATGGGTTGGGCAGGCAACTGATTTGTTTTCTGAGGAAATGGTAATGGAAGTGGTTGATTTTGATGTTGTGGATTTTGAGGATTTTGTTGAGGAGAGAAATGTGGATATGGTGGATAGGATGGTGGATATTGGTAATACTGAGAGTATCTTCCATAGGGATTTTGTGGTCCTTGCGCCCAGGTTTGTGATTGATTTTGAAATTGGGGCCAAGGTTGCTGCCAAGAATTCCAATTTGGTGGAGGTTGATTATACATTTGATCATGGAATCCTTGTGTTTGAGGTCCTTGCCAAGGCCTTCTAGAGACAAAATTGAGAGATTCTGTGGAATTTGTAGAAGTTTCTTCTTGAAAGACAGCTTTGAGACCAAGAAGTGAAGGACAACTCTTGGTCTCATGTTTTTCTGAACAAATGACACAAGTCTCTACAACTTTTGCATCCAAAGGACACTCTCTCAAGGCATGCTTCTTTCTACATTTGGGACAAAAGATTGCTAAGGCATCAGATTCAACTTTTTGCTTGTTTTGTAACTTAAGGGTGTCTATTTTTTCACTAAGACTCCCTAAAATTTCAGATTTGAATTCATCAAGCATATGTCCTATTTCTGCCCTACTTACTGTCCCAGAAGCAAACTTACTTGCCCTTGCAAGAGCAGGGTCTCTTGGTCCTTTTACAGTTTTAGATTTCCCTCTTGAAAGGTTGATACATAATTCAGCTATTTCAGGTAATGTAAGCTGAGATATATCCCCTTTTCCCATCATATTAAGGATATCTAACCATTCATCCCTAATTGTCTTCAACAAGAGAGCTTTCAAGGTGTCTTGGTCTAGGTTTTCCATTTTTTCTCTTTTGATGTTGTAGTTAAATCTTTCCAACAAATCTTCCAAATTTTCATCTTCTTTTTGTAGCATCTTAAAAACTTCCTCCTTATGGTTGACTGGCATATAGTAATCCAAATACCTCTCTATAAATTCTTGTTTCATGTCTTCCCGTGTCCTAATAGAACTGTTGATCAAACTCATAAACCACTTCAATGTTGTTCCTTTCAATGTTGAAGGAAATAGTTTAAGTTTTTGAGCATCTTGTAAGTAGTCATAGGTTCTACATAGGACTTCAAATTCAAATAGGAATGGTTCAGGATCTTCAGTTTTAAGTCCATAAAAGTTTGGAAGGACAGAGGGTGAAATGTTTTTCATAGTTGTATTGGTTTCTTCATCTACTATAGGAAACCAAAAGAGCTTCCCATTTCTCTTCTTCCTCCTCCTCTGCCTTCTTCACCTTTTGCATCTCTACCTCCTTCTCCTCTACCTCTACCTCTACCCCTTCCAAATATTGTTTTTTCTCCATTAAAGACTCCTCCTCCCCCTTCTTCTGTCATGATTGATCCTCCTGTAGAAGTGGAAACGTTTATGTCTCTAGTAGGGATCCTTGAATCTTATTCTAAGACTGGTTCAGTGGATGAAGTGGAAGGTATTTCTGATGGAATGTCTAATCTTAAGTTCTCTGGAAGTCTAGGATTAGTGGAGGATAGGATGTGGGTTTGAGTTGAAGGTGTGCTGGCTCTTGGTCTTGGCGAAACAAGTGGTGTTCCAGAAATTGAGCTTCTGCCTCTTATGAATCTACCCCTTGAGTCTATTTCTCTACGCATATCATTGTTTTTGGGAGTTAAGAAACAAGGCTACCTAGTTACACTTCCCCGACAACGACGCCAAAATGTAGTGCTCAACTTAGTGTTCCTAAATTGAGTTCATTAATTGTCAACCAAGGCTAGTAAACTGCTGAAGTGTGGTGCACTATATGTGCCTATGTATCTATTTCCCACTACGTTGTGTTTAGTGTTTTTCTGATGTTTTTGGTTTTGTGGTTTTGTGTTAGAAAGGAAAAGAACTAAGTGTTGGAAAAGAGCAGTTGTTGGTCACACTAAAACAGAGCAAAACCTATTCTAACCTATGTATGGCACTAAAGAACAGAAAATTCAAAGCTTGATAATGACTCATAAATCACAACATGAACTCAATAACTCATAACATGAACTTATCCAATTAATTCATTAGAAATATGTTGGAATAGCTTGAGAAAAGGACAAGTTTAGTGTAAATGAGGTTTTCCTAAGTAAACAATCATCTTACAATATTACAAAGAATCTCATCCATGGCTAGTAGTTTACTGGAACACAATTGGAAAATATTACTTGTAGTACAATACGATTTCTACTCTGAATTAATTTGTAATGCTAAGATTAATCTATTATGCAGCTCAACTTGTCACTACTAAGCCTTATTCGAAAGTTAGATATTTTCTAGAATAGTTTTGGAAAAGAGGCTTATTTGTGAAGTTGCAAAAGATTGCTAAACAATCAAGGCCTTAAACTGATATCACCAATTCCTGTCCATATAATTATGCATTAATAGAAAGTTAGAACAAGAATATTTTGTAAACAATGAAGGCCATGAAGTCTAATTTTGACAGTTAATACAGCTTAAAGCACAATGGATAACACTGAACTAGAATGCAATTGATCAATCTTGAAACACAGTGAATTGAAACTAAAATAGAATGCCACTAATCTAACTTGAAGTACAGTGAAATGGAACTGACCTAGAATGCCACTAATCTAACTTGAAGTACAGTTAACAGGGTTGAACTAAAATTCCATTATCAAACTTGAAATATAGTGAGAGAATTAAACTAGAATGACATCTACCTCTGGAGTATCTCAACTAAACTAACATGCAACTAATTCTATGAAATTCTACAGCCCTATCTCGTTCAATATGAGTTATATTTTGGAATAGTTTGTAAAAACAAGTCTGGCTGTAACATTTCAATGCAAGTGAACACAAAACATAAAGTTCAACAAAACACAGTAAGCTCTAAAACACCACAGCTATGTCTCATCCGGAGTTAGTGATATTTTGGAAAAGATTAATAGGAACAAGACTAGCTGTAACCACTGATGTAATTGAGCACAAAAACATAAAGCTCAAAGAAATGCAACTAACTCCTAAAACACTACAGTTATACCTCATTCAATATTAGTGGTATTTTTGGAATAACTCGTAAAAACAAGACTAAACTGTAGCATCCAATTCAAATGAATATAAAACACAAAATTCGAAAAATTGCTTAAACTAGGAATGCAATTACTTATCTAAATCATATGAACAAAGCTCCTCGGGAAGTAGGGGCCCTCTACCGCTGGATTAGTATGTAAATCTACTCAAGATTGACTCAACTCTTGCAATAAAGTGATGCTTCTTTCATTAAAGGAGGAAATATTTCAAAACAGAGTGTTACGGTCTTCTGAGATCTAGTAACCAAAATAAAATCTAGCTAGCTGTTTCTCGGTCTCCCGAGCCATACTTATAACAAAATTACATAACTAATTTTGAGAAAATAAAGGGACAAGTGTCTTTTGCAATTGAAATAGAATTAGAACTCTGGTAGCAGCCTCGTAACTGTGCTTAAGGACATCTGTACAGTCCTTATCCTAATAGGAATCTGCTTCTCTTTTACGTGCATAACCGCTTGGATATTCTAACTCAGACTTCGAGGAGAGCAACAAATGATGGGGAGGTGCCGTGGAATTTTCCCATATGTGTTTTTCTCTGAGGTGACACCTGGAACCTGCGTAAACATGAAAATAGCTATGGAATCGGCAACTAGCTACATAATGTCTGCATTTTGTAGCTAGTTCTAGTCCAAAAAATTATACAACGACAAAATCATGAAAACATAGCAAGTTAGTCATTATATACATTCTTAAAGCAATTTTAATTAACCCTATTGATCATTTTAAGCTTTGTAATTGACGAGAGCCAAAGGAAATGGAGTGAAATGTGATGAAAGAAAAGGCATCTTTGGGGCTCGACGAAGTTAGCCTTTCACTCTAGAGATCATTGGATGAGATATAGCCATCTATTGCGGCATCATCGGCTATCTACATCAGTTCTGACTGGGGTTACAACGTGGCCCTTCCGTAACTCCGGCATTTATGTGAATTTTCCATTTTGTGTATCTTTCGGCCAATCCTTTTGAGGATTGTGTGTGTTGTTTTCCTAGGTTGGGGTCTTGCTCCTCCTTCCTTATTTGAGCTATATATTGCTTGTATCCATGTCTTGACATTATTTTCAACATTCCTTCTTCATGGATTATGCATTCATAGCTAGGGCTTCTCTTGTATAGCGATTATTTGTCCATTTGCTATATGGATATGTTTATTAGGGGTACACTTTTGCTAGCCTTGAGAGATCATTCCCTCAAGATATTGTATACATTTCTTGCTGCTATAATCCAATGTGTGATGGTTCCTTGCAGTCTTCTGCATTCTTGTATTGTAAATTCTTACTATTTCCAGCTCCATGTTTATGTGTATTGCTGATCTCCACATTGGTAATATCTTAGAGATATTCCCAATAGTGTCATTATTCCTAATTTGGAATATTACAAAAAGTGACAAGCAACCCGAAGTAAGAAAAAGGAAATCTAAGAAAAAGAAAACTTCTAACCCATAGGAAAGATCATCTTATCAATCGTCTGGACCAAAGGAAACCTCGTTATCCATGCATAATCGTAATGAGGAACACTTTGTTAGGGATTTTCCTCATCGTCTTTGAAGTCTCAAAAATCATTAAGAATTCTATAGCATAGGTAGCGTGGTCGCGGACTGTTTCGAATCCAGACACCAACATGATTGTTACGGATCTAACTCCTAGTTCCTAGAGGTATGTTAATGTTATCTATCACAAAACCTTCAACGAATATTTTGGTGTCAACGCTCAATATAGACTATGGTAGTCCAACCACTAATCGGCTTGACTACCTCGATTACAAATCAATCTACGAGAATCGGTACTACCCTCTTGCTGTTCTGAATTGATAATCAAGCCACCTAAGGAGTAATTCATAAATAGACATATAGTCCTTGAGCAAGAGCTGCACAAAATTATAATATAGTTGAAGATTTGGCTACGATCCTTCGGCTATGTACGCTCTTGAGGTATTACAAAATTGTCCCTCCCAAAAACATGGTTTATTGTCGGCAATTGGTGGAATTGATCCGGCCGATTCTAATTTAGTTGTCTTTAATCATACGGGCTATGTGCCACAATTACCAATAGAATTGGCCTTCTCCATACAAGTAAATGTTCTCAATCACCTTGTTCATCGCGCTATTATTGATGAGCAAGCATCTACATGCATTATGTCTCTAAATTGTTGGAAGTCACTTGGCTCGCCACACTTATCACAATCATCAACGACGTTGAAGGCATTTGATGGACATACACCACATATAAACCTTGGTATTATTGATAACATGTTGAACTAGGGGGAAAAACGGTAAACATTGATGTCGAGGTTGTTGACAGACCCCTTTACTATATTATTTTCTTGGGAAGGCCATGGGTATATTATGTATGTTGCAATTGTTTCTACATAATTTAGAATGATTGCCTTTCCACATAAAGGTACAATCACAATCATTAATCAACTATCCTTCTTTTCCTGCTTCAGAATGCTTTGGAAGTGTTACGTTCATTCACATACCCCAATTAGAACTTCGGAACATTGGTGTGGGACTCTTAAAGGATACCACTTTAATGGGAACCTTTGCATTACCACCACCACTGCGACGTCGACGAAATTGCAATTATAGAGACCTACTACATGATCTCTTCCAATCTATCTAGCTTAAGGGAGAGTACGAGTGATTACGATATTTATACGTTGGATGAGTTTACGTTGTGACCCCTATTGAGTGGCATAGCAATCAATCTATCTATCTTGGGCGGCAAATCCGAAATCACCGTCGCCGAGTGTTTGGGTTGATCGTTCATTAGATCTTGGTACTCCATACGATCCTTTTTCCTCAATATTATTGACGGATGAGAATATTTTGGAAGCCATGATGCTGAAGGAGAACCATGGGAAGATTATCATCATCGTTCCCATCTTCTTGATTTTGAAGAAAATAATCTTAGTGAACTATATCACCCATCCATTAAAAATTTCTTTTCGAATTATTTTCCAATTAATGCAATCGATTCGAAGCGAAATGTCAAATATTGAAGAAACCATTTCTATCGATATTTCGACCAAACTGACATTGACGAAAATATTCATGTTGGTATATCTTGTTCTCCATTATAACTTGAATCTTATCACTCTCTATTTCGTGAATTTCGTGATGTATTTGCTTGATGCTGCGAGGAAATTCCGGGCATAGATACTAGTATTTATTTAGAGACACACTATTAATATGTATCTTGATGTCAAAATGATGCGTCCGCACGACTTCATCACCTCATCCAGGAAAGAGTCTTGCCATCGAAGAAGAAGTTGAAAATATTTTGCGTGGTTTCGTTTACTATTAATGCTTGAGTGGGTTTCCATCATTGTTCCTTTTATGAATAAAAAAGGAACCATTAGAGTGTGCGTCGATTATTGGGATGTCAATCTTGCTTGTCCAAAAGACAACTATCCTACTCCTTTTATCAACTAGATTATTGATGATTGTGGTGGATGTGAATTTTTTTCATTCATGGATGGATTTTACGGCTACAATCAAATCAATATCTACCCAAAGGATCAACATAAGGAACAACATTCATCTATCTTCAGGGCGATTCGATTATAGGAAACTCCCATTTGGTTTAAAGAATGCGAGGGCAAGTTTTTCATAGAGCAATGGATTATGCTTTCAATGACATCAAGCACATTGTTCAACCTTATCTAAATGATTGCTATATTTTATCTCCATCATGTGTAATTCTTTGTAAATATTCAAAATGGATCGTCATTTTGCGGGAATTTGATTTGGAATTCATCAAATCCAAGTCAAAGAAGTCTTTAGTTTTGGGTAGGAATTTTTCTGGGCCTTCTCTCTGACAACACGCAACTACGTGAGAAACCATCGTTCTGACGAGTCTGCGATTTATAATGAATCATCGATCCTTGATATGGGGATTTCATAATTTATCTCCATGTTATCACTCGGGTTTTCCTAGAAGTTGTGTAAGAGGAAAATATGCCGAGGTAACCCTGACCAACCTTTTAGATGCAGAATCTGTTAATCTGCATCCGGAGAGGCTCTCTCTTTATAATTTTATCTTTATCTTGGAAGGTTTTAGGCTTAGTTATAGATTCAAAATTTGTTTTGGGAAAATGGTGGAATCCACAAACTAAGGGCAAGGTTGAGAAATTTCAGTCCATTGGGCTATGGAGTCAAAGGATGGCTTTACTGGATTTCTATTCTAAGCACAAGATGGTATTACAGGGCAAGATAGCTAGACAGAGAACAATCCTTAAAATTTAAAGTGGATGGGATGATATTGAAGGGATGAAAGGCAATTAAGAATCTTTCACCATGTTCAAAAGAAAGAAGTGAAATGACTACAAACAAAGAGCAATGAAGAATTCCGTGTTATAGTAATCAAACAATGTTTAAATTAGCAAAGCAGGAGCATTTAAGAATTCATGCTTATAACTAATTTAGAAGAAAACATTAAGAACAATCACATTTGAAATCAGAGTACAATTAAGCAAATTCTGATTCAATCCTTTAGGTAAATTATTCAGAAATGGATATGATGATATTATAAACTAATATAAAACTTCAGACAGAGGGTAGAAAGACTTATTGAACTGTAGTCCAACACATGAATCCTGCAACAAGTCCAGTGCTTTAAATCGTCATCCAGTAAGCCACGAAAAATCTCTCCAAAATGCTTTTATTCCGAAAATCTCAATGTTACAGCAGAGTAATAGAATCCACACTCAATACTCTCTTTGAGGGTTTATTTATACACAAAATAATCTTAAACAATCTTACACTATCTTAGCCAATAACCTAGGCTGACTTAAAGCATTATTTACAAACAAACATGAGACAAATGGTCTCGTGGATAGAATAATGTATAACTGCCGATGTGCTGCTCCTTTCTTCGTGGACGTGCTGGAGGTAAGTGCTTAAAATAGGGCTCTGTGCTGTCCCTTGCGTATTTCTTTGACTTGTTGGACACTCTTTATTCTCACGGATACTCTTTAACCTTTTCACCTGATACTCTTTCATCTGTCTTCTTGTTTTTACCATTTACTTGATAGTAAAGATAAAATCTCATCCTGAAAACAACTTTTACAGAATTTCCAACATTTCCTTCCACCATTGATCATCTGGTATCATAGTTCTTCTGAGATTTCTTAAAGTTTCATCTGCTTCAGTAAGTTTATAAAAAGTGGGCTCATTCGGAAATAGATACTTTATTTCATGCTCCAGATGAAATAAATTCCTCACTTTATCATAGATACTTTTCCCAGTTGGTAATGTCAATTCTGACGAGCTAGTAGAACAAGCAGCTGTATTTTTAGCATGAGCCTTTATTCTCTTCTCATAGGTTTCCAAGTCTAATATTTGATCTTCTGTGAGCATGGGACTTGGTAACCCACTATCCAGCAAAGCTTGAAATTTCTCTCTGAAAATAATGATATCAACCAAAATGTCTGTGCACTTCCTTTCTAAATTTTGCATGAAAGTCCTCTTGGTAAAAACTATCTTTGCTTCCAAAACTGCGCCTGTCCTGTCATCAATTCCTAACAATGCAAGCTGTTGTTTTGTTCTGGAATTCAAGAATTGAATGAGCTGACTGGCCTGTTCAGACCTACCTCTCAATTCATTTCTGGTTCTATTTATTTCTTCTTGGGCTATCTTAACTAACTCATTTTGCTCAAAAATAGCTTGAATAGAGGGCCAAATACCCTTTATTAACTCAATGATGTTACTCCAAATAATGTCATTTATTTCGTTTAAAGGCTTCTCCAATGAAAGATCTTTTTCCAAAGCCTGAACCAATTTTTCCAACCTTTTTATCTCCCTGGTGTTGTCAGCAGCTGTCTTTTTAGATGTGTCATATTTTTCCTCCAATTTTACTAATTGCAATTTTGTTTCTTGGAGCTCTGTGACCCTGAGTTGTAGACTTTCCGTCTGCTTTATTAATTCATCAGAATTCAAATTAGAAGGGTTCACCTGAGATGGCTGTTCCTGCTGCCCTGTTGTTGTAGTACCTGTTGTTGAAGTCTTCCTGATAGTTTCTTGTTCCTGCAATGCTTTTTCCAATTCCTTCTCTGTTTCATTTAGTCGCTCAGTCATATTTAGGAGCAACTCCATCATTTCTTCCTGTGAATTCCCTTTTATAACTTCTTGGGTCTGAGGGTGCCTCAAGGCTGGTAGTTTTAGCTGTTTCCTGAGTGCAGCTATATCATCCTCTTTCTTCTTTATCAATGCCTCAATACCTTTAATGTCTTTGGGATTGTGACCCAAACCAATGATTATCTCTTCTAACGACTTTATTCTATTATCTTTGGCCTGTGAGGAGGCCTTCTCAATTTTCAATTGTGCAGTAGTGTTATTCAAAGAATCCTGCAGCGTTATAGCTGCCATGGCCTTGTTGGTGAGAGTAGAATAGACCATTTCCCCAGTTTTTCTATGTAGCTCTATCTGGTCCAGGGGATGAATCTCCTTTTCTAAAACTTCAAAATTTGTTCTGATGTAATCTGCTGCTGAAGTTGGTTTTGGCACCTTTTCTTTGAAGTGGCTCATCAGCATTTTACCTTGTGAAAGGTCAAACGCTGAACTTAGCCTTTCTTGATTATGGGGAGCCATCTTCATATACTGATCATATACCTTCATTTTCAATGGATCATTCTTTGTTTTAATATTAATGAAGGTTCTTTTAATATCTTCAGTGTCTGTCTTTGGCGGTCTGAAAGAAGATACTTCAGTGCTTAATTGCTTTTGTAAAGCTTTCCCTTTCTGACTTATGGTTGTTTCACTTGCTGTGCCAGTTTGCTGACTATCTTCCCTTCCATCATCAAATACTTCATCTATAATTTCTACATCTGGAGGTGGATCAGATTTGTGTTTTTTAGTCTGATGTACCTGTGAGGCCCCTTTTGGAGGTGTGGTATCTAGAGCTAGCCTTTTTTTCCCTATTTCCACATTCAGTGGAGTTTGCATCTCTGGAACTTGGATGTGTTTTGCTGGTGTGGGAGAAGCCTGTGATTGTTCCGGTGCTTTGGAACTCTGTGGTTTTTCAGCCATGACCAAAGTTTCAATAACCTGGATTACAGGTTCCTTTCCTTTACCCTTGGGTTCTGTTACAACTGATGGACTGCTTTCCTGTAATGCTTGCTGTAGAGTGGCTGCTGAAGATGTGCCAATGTAGGGTACCTGCATTTGACCACACGTTTCTAGGTCAAAGTTCTTCTCAACATCTTTCATAATTTTATTCATTTTGTCTGCTTCACTTTCTTCCTCAACAAGAGTTCTTTCAACCCATTCATCTTGATTTGCATACTGTTCTAGATCAGGAATCTTGTG
The DNA here is from genome assembly GCA_034641835.2 of Pinus albicaulis. Taxonomy (NCBI): domain Eukaryota; kingdom Viridiplantae; phylum Streptophyta; class Pinopsida; order Pinales; family Pinaceae; genus Pinus; species Pinus albicaulis. Next base: position 64,308,431 of record CM076583.1, on the reverse strand, counting down.
GTGTATATAAGAAGATGATTTATTTTTTAATCTCTTTTCACAAATAAAACCAAAGGGGTCATAAGGAACCCAACGGAAAGATGTCTGGAACTTTTTCTCTAATAGATTTTCTGCTTCTCTCTCAGCCTCCCTAGAATTGCAGATGAAAGGACCTAATTGGATTTTGATCCTTAACTGAGCTTTATTCTTTACATTACAAAAATGGATCACATCTGAATTGTTCATTTGCCTGAAGTATTCCAAGGCAAAAATCCTCATTGGTACATATCTGGGTAACCTGAATGGATGTAATTCACATCCATAAATCCTGATGACTGTATGGTTTTGATACAAATACTAATCCCCAACCTTATAACTCTTTGAAAATTGCAAGGTCTTTCTAATTTGATTGTTGAGTCTTGGGGGAGGAATTCCTGTTAACAAAGTTGTTGCAGGATATACAAACTGATCAATGAATTCTGAGTAGGAGTAGGGAGAATCAGAGGAAAAATGAATGATGGGGGACCAAAATATGACTGACCTGGGATTTCCCTTGGCATCAAGTTTCTATACAGGGAAAGGGAACCTTTCTGACTGATAGAAGATCATGAGATGATAGATAACTGAGGAGTACTTAAAAACTTTTTCAGTATCTAGCCTTAAGAATTGATCATGGATCTTGCTGGCTATGAAAGAAGCATAGTCATATTTGATCTCAGGAGGTTGCCCAGGAGTAAAAATGGATAGCAAAGCCAAGGTTATCTCATCCACATATTCACTGGTGTTAAATCCTAAGACAAAAGATATTATATTTACAATGAGCCTTCCCAATGTATTGAAATAGTAAAAACCATAGGGGGGAGACCCTTTTGGCTGATGCTCAGGTAACATGAAATGCTGGCACATGGATTTTAGCTTTTCTGGGGTTAATTTCCTGGTTTTCTCAATTAATCCTTCCATGGACAATGGTGCTAATTCTTGGTCTGTTTCAAAGTGTAACATGGCATTGATAGCCTGGGGAGTGATGGGAAACAGAACACTTTGATCAGGAGCTAATACAGCCCTCTGTGTGGGATCATAGTTTGAATGACAGTAGTGAATGATTTCTGGGAAAATAAGGACTGAAGGTGTTAGTATGAATTCTTTGTCGAAGCGTACGAAAAAGAACCACTTTAGCTACGCATAACTAATAGCCCTAACAACAATAATGGCTGCAAAACATCTTCAGATCTGCAATTAGTAGTTAAAGTGCTGCAACAAACAGATCTATAAATGGAAAGACATTAAGCAGTAAATTAAAGAGTTTGCTCCATGCATCCAACAGACAAGACAAGAACACGATTTTTGAATGAATTTTTATATTACAGGGCACCTGGGAGGAAACAAGAAGGTGTATCCAGATCTCCTCAATGTGATGGGTTCTTTGTAGTCCTCAGCACTTCAGATCTAAGCTTTCTCTCTCTTGTAGATGTAGAAAACCCAATGTAGAAGGTAGAGCTCAATGGGAGCAACAATGGCAGAAAATGAGACCAAGTGTATAGATCCAGAGTGATCTAGTATGCAACAAAAGGTGAAGAATGAAGGGGAAAACTCTCCTATTTATAACAAAATATTGGGTCATTCTAGATCTTGGTGCATGATTAAAATAATGTTAACCAAATCTAGATCCACCTCTATGGAATATTTTATTATTATTTGTTGGAGGGAAAGGGTGTTTGACTTGGGTCGAATCCCTTGATTAGTGAAAAATGAATAAATAAATGATTTATTTATCTTTTTAAGGAAGTGGTTGGGATATAATCAAATAAATAATGATTTAGTTGATTAATGGTGGTTGATTTGGTCATATTTAACAAGGAATATTATTTAAATAATTATTCCTAGAAAATAATAAGATAACTATGGGTTTATCTCATTAATTTCTTTGTTTTTGGGTTAAACATGACTGGGAACAATAATTAAATTATGGTTTAATTAATTATTCCTTTTGGGGTTTCCTAATTAACATAGTGAAAGCAGTTTTACTTGGGGTAAAACTGGTCTTACATGGTGTACTTGGGTCCATCTAATGATGAAGAGTTAGATGACCAAAAAATGGTGTAACAGAAGGAATGAGATACCTTGGGAGATTGGATTCCCACAACCCTATAAGATCTTACCCCTTTGAGTATTCGTCTCTGCAGCGACAATAGCTCAATAGGGGACTTTCATCAAAATGCAGGTCTTTAATTTGGAAATCTTCATCTATCAGAGGTAAATAGTCTAATTCACGGTGAGGAGCATTCAATGGGGCGATATTCAGAGCTGTCGGGACCTCCATTTTGGTTCTTGTGGATTCAAAATGGAGGTTTTTGTTTTTCCTTACAGACCGGACGGGATTTCTGAAATGGAGGAAATTGGCTCAATTTGGTGGTTCAGGGAGCAACTATACAGTTTTAAAACCTCTGGAAAAGGCTTAGTGATGATTTTTAATCACTATTTCAGCGAAAAACAAAGAACACTGAGTTTTATTTGCAGTCGGGGCGGAAAATGATAAATACCTGCTTTTAGACGGAAACTGGTTCTTTAACAGGTAACAGGCAATGGCGGGATTGTTCTTCAACACGGGCGCAGCGGAATCTTGGAGTAAATTGGTCAATCGTTAAAGGAAATTTGAAAATCGCAATGGGAGTTCATTATTTAATAACGAAAATAACAGAAAACAGAAAAAAATGGTTTCTATTTACAAGTCAAAGGTTTTTATTTTAGTGATGTCAGATTTAACAACATGTGGATGTACATGCCTTGCCAGGAGCAAGAGAGCGTAAGTCCCCCGCACCTATTGGTCGAGGGTGGTATATATTTTAATGGCGGGGCCGATTCACAGGATGATCGCCACGTGATGGTTGAAAATCCAAATGTTCCATCCCTCACTGCTGGGGCTGTCGACAAGGGATGCGAAGGGTGAACACCGGCCGTTGATCTACTGCTGGGTGATTCCCAGCCACCATATAAAATGAGAATTTAAATAAGGTCACGGTTTTAAAAGATTTTAACACGTAATTTAATCACCCCGGGGGATTTTTAATAGGCGGAGAAGGTTGTTAATTAGTCCAGATGACTTAATTAATCCCGTATGTAAAAGAAAAGGGGTTGCTGCGGAATTGGCTTAAGTGGAATGCCACGTAGACGGACCACGGTGGCGCAAGGTTTTTTCGAAACTTTATTGATATTTTTGTATTTAAACATACATCTAGCATGTTTAAAGTTTCGTGCATATATTACATTTATAAATTAATTAATATAACTAATCTGTACCTAGTAGCGGGATTATAATATATTGATAATTTTAACCAAAGGGCATATAATGGGTTTTTATTTTAAATGCGCGGGGGTATAAAATACTTTGGTTAAACTTTATAATAGGGGGGTTTTTTGGGTTATTTATAAAAATGGATTTATATACTTAGGATAGGGTATTTGACTAGGGATTTAGTAAATAAAGTTAAACATTAATATGACAAAGGGATAGGGAAACTCAAAACATTTTTGCATATCCAAGAAAGTGAAATGTTTATGCAAAATTGCAGACCGATCTCCAGGATTTGACAACGCTAGAATATAAGTTATCCTAGGATTTTAATAATTTCAGATGAGTTTCTAAGCAAATAGGATTTTACTTTGGACAAGAAGATGGATGATTATAATTATTGATCATTCAAGCATTTTCATTTTTTGACCATTAGGCCGAGGGTCGACCTATCCTCTCTCCGTAAGTCAAGGACGTGCCTTGAGCCCTTTTGATCTCCAAATACCTTAATACTTTGGGGGAAATTAGTAAAATTTTTGATAAGCCCAGTGGAGGAGGTTAATGAGTTTGAATTCTGCTCATTTAGGATTTTCTAAGCTTTCCCTTCGCTTAGTACTTATATTGTGAAAGTAAAGGATCAAAACATGTAGCAGCATCATTCATCAGGTAACACTTTGCAGCACCATCTACCTACCCTATCTACTTAACACTACCATTTTCTCTTCTTTATTAGGGTGCATTTAGACTTGCAAACCCTTATCAATCTTTTCTTTTTTACAAGGCAAATCTATCTAATTCTACCCTTATTACATCCAAGGGCTCAGATTAAGCTGTTGAGCACCTTTTATTAATTCTACCTATCTACTTATCTGCCAAGATTAAACTGTTTGGTCAGATATTTATTCTCTAATCTACAACATGAAATTGAAATATGAGTAAGCCAAGTTTAAACAGTTTGACTTATTCATGGATTGTGGCAAAGGTTTGACAAGTTGCACACAATTGCTTTATTACCAAAAATGAAATAGTAGTGGCATTTGGATTTGCACACTTTCCTTGGTCTATTTTTTGTTTGGGGTTCATTTCTTTCATTTTCTTGACCAATTTATTTTTCTTACCCTTTGATTTTTCTTTTAGGGTATACCCTCTTTACATTTTTTTAAATTTTTTGATTTTTTGGTTTTTCAAGAATATGGAACACCTTTGCTTAAGAAAAAGGTTTGAACATATTCCATAGTTCAATCAAGACAATCATGAAAAATGACACCTATTGGTATAGGAGTCTAACACTGGCTCCACTTGGGGATGGCTTTTTCTTGTGAAAAGTCAAGAACAGCAGATCAGATGCCTCAAAATGTCTTCAAACTGAAAGTATGAAATCTTCCTCCTTCTGGTAGCTTTATTTTACATATGATAGTGAAACTTTTGGAACTTAGGGCCTTCACTTCGGGCTTCAATTCCAAGAAGTCACCATCCAATCCAAACTACATTAACAAAAATAAAACAAGAAAACAATATATTATGTACAAGTTAGAAACATTAAAACACTCTAGTAAATTGGATCAAAATAATGCTTGAGCATTCGACCATTGACTGGTCCTTCTTCAACTTCTGAATTGTCCAAGTCCTTCAAAAATTAAGTGTTGTTTCCCTGCAAGGCATGAATGATATAAGGCCCTTTCCACAAGAAATCAAACTTTCCATGTTTCCCTTTTTCTTCTCTTCTAGAATCCCATCTTAGGACCTTGTCCCCTAACTGAAAATCCTCTGCTTTAGTCCTTTTATCAAACATTTTCTTTAGCTTTTCCCGTAAGACTTGTGATCTTTGGTATACCTCTTCTCTGGTTTGTTGCAGGTGGATTGTTTGATTAATTCTTCTTTGAATGTCATTTGGCTCCACTTGAGCCTCCTGAAGTAATTTCATAACAGGGATTCCTAAAGATGATGGGAATCTTGCTTCTAGACCATAAACTAACTCATATGGACTAGTCCCAATAGATTTCTTAGTTGTAAGTCTGTCTGCCCACAATGCATTGGTCAGTTTCTTGTGCCAGTTCTTTTTATTTTCCTCCAACAATTTCTTAATGATATTAATCAAGCTTTTATTGGAGGATTCTGCTAGTCCATTACCCTGAGGGTAATAGGCTGTTGAATGGCCTAAAGTAATATGATATTTATGGCAGAAACTAATCATTTTCTTTGATTTAAATGCAGCAACATTGTCTGTTATAATCTTTTCTGGACAACCAAATCTTGAAAGTATGTTGGTTTCTAAAAACCCTATGATTACAAAATCATTGGACTGTCTACATGGGATGGCTTCAATCCATTTAGTGAAGTAGTCTGTAGCAGTTAAAATCCATCTGTGTTGCCCTGAGGAAGGGGGGTGAATTTCTCCAATAAAATCTAATCCCCATTGTTGAAAAGGTCTTTCTGTGGAAATTGGTTTTAAAGGCAGAGGTAACAACTTTCTTTTACCCTCAAATATTTGACACTTGTGACAAGTTGTTACAAAATTCTTAACATCAGAAAATAATGTTGGCCAGTAGAAACCGGCCCTTAAAATTTTGTCTGCAGTAGATTTCCAGTAGAGATGTCCTCCACAATCACCTGCATGAAATTCATTAAGAATTTTATCAGCTTCATCTTTTAAGAGACAATTCAACAAGATTCCTTCATGATTTTTCCAAAATAAAGTGCTATCTAAAATACAATATTTCAAAGATGTCATTTTTAAAAATCTTCCTTTGGTTCTGGACAACCCTGGAGGAGTCTGCAGGTTTAATAAAACATAAATTATATCAGTGTACCAGGGTGAATCTAAGAAAGCTTGACTGATCTGTAGAGTCGCCATCTCCTGCTCGTTATCCAGTTCATTGATGTCTAAGGCTTGGCAATTAGTTTCTGTCATGAGTTGTGCTAAACCTTGGCCTTTTATCAGTTTTGTTGGCTTAATCTCAATATCATATTCTAAAATGGTAGCTATCCACTTACCTCGTTTACCTTCAATGCCATCTTGAGTCAAAATATCTCTAACTACTGCATTAGGCACATAGGCTATCACATGAGAATATAATATGTAGACTCTGAAATCTTTGATTTCTTTTACCAATGCAAAAGCCTGTTTTTCCATAATATTGTATTTTAGAGATGCATCCCTCAGTGCTTTACTAAAAAATGCTATTGGCTTTTCACACCCTTGGTCATCTTTTTGAAGTAAAACGGCTGCAACAGTATGTTCAGAAGCAAATGAAAAAATAATAAAGTCTCTATCAAATTTAGGACTGGTCAAAACTGGTGTCCTTGTTAAAGCCATTTTAATTTCCTCGAATGATTGTTTGGCTTCTATAGTCCAGTCAATGCTTGAAACTTTCCTCAACATGTTAGTCAGTAATCTAAGTAACTCTGCTAGACTAGAAATAAATCTTCTCAAGAAATTAATTTTTCCTATGAATGCTTGCAACTCTTTTATGTTTCTGGGGTGGGTTATTTGCAAAATTGCTTGAATTCTTTCTGGATCAATCCTAATGCCATCTTTAGAAATAATGTGCCCTAAGAGCTTTCCTTCTTCCAAACCAAACAGTGACTTCTTAGGGTTTAAAGAAATTCCATATTTTCTGCACTTTATAAATACTTGTCTTAAGTGATCTAAATGTTCCTGATCTGTTTTAGAAAAAACAGTCAAATCATCTAGGTAAATTACCAGAAAATCATGTATCTCTTTAGCAAAAGCAATATCCATCGCTCTTTGAAATGTAGCTCCTGCATTCTTGAGCCCAAATGGCATTTTGACATATTTAAACGTACCCCATGGTGTGGTAAATGCTGTTTTATCCTGATCATCAGGATGAACCAGAATCTGGTTGTACCCTGAAAATCCATCCAGTAGTGATATTCTCGAAGATCCTACAACCCTTTGCAGAATGTGGTCCATTTTCAGCAGAGGATAGTTGTCTTTTAAAGAAACTTTATTCAAATTTCTTAAGTCGACACACAATCTAATTTCTCCTGTCTTCTTTCTTGTTGGTACCAGGTTAGAAACCCATTCTGAGAATCTTATAGGAGCTATAATCCCTACTTCAAACATCCTTTTGATTTCCTTTTCAATTGAGGGTAATAAAATAGGATTTATTCTCCTAAGCTTTTGTTTAAAAGGTTTATGGTCTGGTTTTAAAGGTATAGTGTGTTGAATGATAGATGTATCATAAGATTTGAGGTCTTCATAACTCCAGGCAAAAACATCCTGGAATTCTTTTAATAGTTCAACATATTTAACCTTTTGATCTTTTGGAAGAGATTTGGACAACTTGACCATTTTGGGATTTTCTGGAGTTCCTAAGTTACATTCTTCCATATCAGCCTTAACAGGTTCCATTTTAGGTCTGAATGGAATATCATTTGAGTCGAACAGATATTCCAAAGGAGTTAATCCTTTGGGTAATTGATTATCTTTCAAATTGATGATTTCTGTTTCATCATCTATGATCTCATCAAATTCCATATGTTTCAAATTTTGCATGTCTTTTTCAGTGAATGTGGTAGGATGCAGCATATGAATTGCATTTTCTCTTGAAATTTCTATTTTTTGTTCTTTTTCTTGATCAAATTCATCAATAGTTATGTCTTCATCTATATTAAAGTTAGAAAACTCATTCTGAAGTGTCAAAAAATTATTGATTTGATTGTTATTCACAAATACTTGCCAATTCAAAAGATTGTCTGGTATTGCAGGCCTGTGCCTAATCTCAGCTGAAAACTGATGATTAGGATCAAAAGGTAACTTGCATGTACTAGCAAACATTGCTAAACTGTGAGCATGCAAATTTTGTTTCCTCGGAATCTTGGCAAGTTGGGCTTGTAAAAATGTGTTGAGAATCTCTACAACTGTCTCTCGGTATTGTTTCAGTCTCATGTCTTTTGTTGAACATTCTCCTTTAGTCTGTTGGATGATTAGTTCGGAGTCTCATATGATTGATACCCTAATACCTCCTAACTTCTTGACATGTTTAAGCCCTAATAAAAGAGCTTCATACTCTGCCATGTTGTTAGTGCATTTGAAATTCAACCTATAAGCATGACCCTCTGCATAATTGTTCTCAAAATTATGTAACCAAATCCCAGCTCCTGCCCCTAATCTATTTACTGAGCCATCAAACTCTAAATGCCATAGAATTTCATGTTCATAATCTTCATCAATTGTTTTAAAGTGTTTCTTGACAGGAGCTAGTTGTTTAGTTTCTTCAGGTATTTCTTGATCATCTTGTGTTTCTTTGTTTTCAGAGATTTCTTCAATTTTAACAGTGGTTTTGTTTATGATTTCCATTTCTGGAGCTTCTATTTCAGTAGGAAGATCTGACTCAGCATTGTATAAAATAAAAGAATCCATGTCAGAATGTACAGAGTAAACAGGGAAGTTTTCAGGCTTCTCATGGCTACTCACTAAGTACTTCATCAAGGTTTCTCTATATAACCTTTTAGGCTGACCAAATACTGAAATAGTTGCATATGACATGTCTAGTTGAATATATCCTCCAAGTTTAGCACCCCAAGATCTAGACAATAACATACCATATTTAGGTGGAATATCAGCAACTACTATATCCATTAAAACAGACTTAGCAGGGTATTGGACCAAAGTGACACACAGATCTTTAATCAAACCTAAACATTTTACCTGACTGGAATCGAATGAAAACAAATCTTTGTAAGGCCTGGTAATATCTAGATTCAATCTTTCCATTACTGCTTTTGGCATCAAATTGTGAGATGCTCCAGAATCTAGCATTGCATTATGGAGTATCTTATCATGAACATTCAGGCTTACGTAAAATGGAGGTGTTCCTCCACTTTCTTGTTTTCCATTAACCTCAGGGCCAAAAAGAAGTTTGGGTTGATCATCAAGAATGTTTACCGAATCATCCAATCCAGTAAGGTTAATGTTTAGGGACTTGGTTATCTGACTCCTATAGACATCATGTTTATCCAATTCTGATAAAGGAACAGTTATCTTGAGTTTTCCTATTTCAGCCTCTAGATTAAAAGGTTTTTCCGTTTGAGTTTTAGTGTTTTGCACAGTTGGATTCTCTCTGTTTTTTGGGTCTTCGATATTTTTCTCTTTTTCATGAATAAAGTTTTGTTTTGAAGATGTTTATGGACTAACTTCTACTGTGTCTTCTACATTTCCCACTGGAGGAAAAGTAGTAGATTGTTGTTTATTGATTGGTTGGTTATCAGAGACATCTTCAATTATTGGATTTGAAGAATTGGGAGTTATTCTAGACAAAATTTGTACTTGGGGATTGTTTTGTACAGGGGGAATGTTTTGTTTACCTTTGATATTCTGTTTTGTGGTTTTCTGTTTGTTATTCTCTGGCACATCAATCCTTCTACTTCTCAAATTATACTGTTTATGGACTTCATAGATTGCTGTGTCATAGCCTTCCTTGAAATCAAAAGTCTCTCCTGAATGAGTTTGGAATGTTTCAAGGATGTGGTTCTCTTGATCATCCTCGGATAGGAAAACCTCTGGTTCCTCTTTGTCATCTGTTACATTGTTTATTTCTACATCTTCTGTAGGTTCTTCAGAAGTTGAGCCTTCAACAAAGTTTTCTTGAAAGGGTGGCCTAATGTTCTGATCAGGAACATTCTTTCCACTATTTTGATTCAGATTCCTCCTAAAGTTCGGGTTTCTTGCAACATTCTGATTATCAGTAGAAGACTTTCTTTCAATTGTTTCCACTCCGTCTCCTAATCTTTCCATACCTTTAATGATTACATCCAGCTTCTTTTCAAAAGCTGAAGGTTCTTCATTCATAGGCATTCTTCTCTCTGCCCTAGCTCTGGCCCGTTTTTCTATCAGATTTGCTTCTACACTCACCACTATGCTTTGCATTTCCTCTAGTGTTTGAGGAGCTCTTTCCCTAAGGGAATAAGCTATATCGGAGTCAAAACCATCTGGAAATTTAACCAACACGTTTTTAGGTGGAGGTCTTAGGTTTTGAGGAACTGCATTATATGATTCATTGAATCTTATGATGTAATCTTGTATGGTTTCGTTTGGTCTTCTTCTTAATTTTTCAAATTCTGAAAGGATCTGAAGAGGATCCTTCTTTTTCTCCCATCTGTTCAAAAATGCCCTATACAAAGCTTCTAAATCAGCAATATTGTTCGGGGTAAGAGCCCTAAACCAAGTTCTAACTTCTCCAGTAAGGCTCTGAACGAAAATTCTCATTCGGATATTATCAGTATCAATCTCATAAAACTCAAAGTAATCAGTCATTCTTTTGGTGTGTTGTTGAGCTGTGTAAGTTCCTGATCCATCAAAAGGTGTGATCTTACTCTGGTAGTCCTGAGGTAAAGCTGGAGGGTTGGCTGGTAACTAACTGTAAAGGGGCATATCGATTAGCCATTGGAAGATAAAGTGGGATAACAGGAGTAGAAGGTCTGGCAGGAGGAGAAGATGGTCTAGCAGGAGGAGACGGAGGAGTAGGAGGTGTAACAGGTGTTTGAAAAACTTGGGAAAAAACAACTGAACTCGCAGAAGCTTCAGTAATTACAGAGATGTTTGAACTTTCTTCAAAGGTTTGCTCAGACTGAATAGAGTTATACAATTCTCTGTCAAGATGATGTGAAACAAATCTGTATTGCAAATCTTCAAAGAACAATGGATCTGGAACTAATCTAGATAATTCAGTTTCAGAAAAATTCACAAACAAAGATGTTTCAAATCGTGCATCAAAAGGAATGTCATCAATATATATAATTTTCACAGGACAAGATGCAGATCTAGAAAATGGTCTAGAACTTCCTGTACTCTCCTGACTTCCTCTTTCAGAACTTTCTTGACTTCCTTGTCTTCTAAGAATCCTAGGAATCAGATTTGGATTTTCAAATATTGGTGGTGGATTGGGGTCAGGGTTTGACCTAGTATGTCGAATCCTTTCTGAAGCCAGTTTTCTTAGACTATGTGTTTTTTGGATTTTTTTTTTATTTTAATTGAAAAAAATAAATACAAATTCTACAAATTCTTCAAGAAATAATGATGTATGGTTAAAATTTTCTCAAAGATCTGTTTAAACTAGAGAATCTGATTGAAATTTTTTGAAACTAAGGTCCAGTATGTAAGCTAAATCAGAGATAGACTGAAGCAGCTTTTATTTACTTTTGCATTTGCAGAGCAAAAGCAATTTCAAAGGCTTCCTGGCTGATCTTCAGACTCTGTCCATAGCTTATAAATCAAACAATAGTATCAATAAACTGATTCAGATCCCCAGTATGGTCGCCACTATGTTATCACTCAGGTTTTCCTAGAAGTTGTGTAAGAGGAAAGTATACCCGAGGTAACCACAAACCAACCTTTAGATGCAGAATCTAGCCAATCTGCATCCAGAGAGGGCTCTCTCTTTATGATTTATCTTTGTTCTTGGAAGGTTTTAGGCTAGTTATAGATTCAAAATTTGTTTTGGGAAAATGGTGGAATCCACAAACTAAGGGCAAGGTTGAGAGCTTTCAGTCCATTGGGCTATGGAGTCAAAGGATGGCTTTACTGGATTTCTATTCTAAGCACAAGATGGCATTACAGGGCAAGATAGCTAGACAGAGAACAATCCTTAAAATTTAAAGTGGATGGGATGATCTTGAAGGGATGAAAGGCAGCTAAGAATCTTTCACCATGTTCAAAAGAAAGAAATGAGATGATCACAAACAAAGAGCAATGAAGAATTCTTTATTATAGTAATCAACAGTGTTTAAATTAGCAAAGCAAGAGCATTTAAGAATTCATGCTTATAACTAATTTAGAAGAAAACATTAAGAACAATCACATTTGAAATCAGAGTACAATTAAGCAAATTCTGATTCAATCCTTTATGTAAATTATTCAGAAATGGATATGATGATATTATAAACTAATATAGTATTTCAGACAAAAGGGTAGAAAAACTTATTGAACTGTAGTCCAACACATGAATTCTGCAACAAGTCCAGTGCTTTAAATCGTCATCCAGTAAGCCACGAATAAATTTCTCCAAAATGCTTTTATTCCGAAAATCTCAATGTTACAACAGAGTAATAGAATCCACCCTCAACACTCTCTTTGAGGGTTTATTTATACACAAAATAATCTTAAACAATCTTACACTATCTTAGCCAATATTCTAGGCTGACTTAAAGCATAATTTACAAACAAACAAGAGACAAAGGGTCTCGTGGATAGAATAATGGGCAACTGCCGATGTGCTGTTCCTTTTTCTGTGGATGTGCTGGAGGTAAGTGCTGAAATAGTGCTCTGTGCTGTCCCTTGCGTATTTCTTTGGCTTGTTGGACACTCTTTATTCTCACGGATACTCTTTAACCTTTTCACCTGATACTCTTTCATCTGTCTTCCTGTTTTTACCATTTACTTGATAGTAAAGATAAATTCTCATCCTGAAAACAACTTTTATAGAATCTCCAACATTTCCTGCCACCATTGATCATCTGGTATCATAGTTCTTCTGAGCTTTCTTAAAGTTTCATCTGCTTCAGTAAGTTTATAAAAGGTGGGATCATTCGGAAATAGATACTTTATTTCATGTTCCAGATGAAATAAATTCCTCACTTTATCATAAATACTTTTCCCAGTTGGTAATGTCGATTCTGATGAGCTATTAGAACCAACAGCTGTATTTTTAGCATGAGCCTTTATTCTCTTCTCATAGGTTTCCAAGTCTAATATTTGATCTTCTGTGAGCATGGGACTTGGTAACCCACTATCCAGCAAAGCTTGAAATTTCTCTCTGAAAATGTTGATATCAACCAAAATGTCTGTGCACTTCCTTTCTAAATTTTGCATGAACGTCCTCTTGGTAAAAACTCTCTTTGCTTCCAAAACTGCGCCTGTCCTGTCATCAATTCCTAACAATGCAAGCTGTTGTTTTGTTCTGGAATTCAAGAATTGAATGAGCTGACTGGCCTGTTCAGGCCTACCTCTCAATTCATTTCTGGTTCTATTTATTTCTTCTTGGGCTATCTTAACTAACTCATTTTGCTCAAAAATAGCTTGAATAGAGGGCCAAATACCCTTTAATAACTCAATGATGTTACCCCACAGAATGTCATTTATTTCGTTTAAAGGCTTCTCCAATGAAAGATCTTTTTCCAAAGCCTGAACCAATTTTTCCAACCTTTTTATCTCCCTGGTGTTATCAGCAGCTGTCTTTTTAGATGTGTCATATTTTTCCTCCAATTTTACTAATTGCAATTTTGTTTCTTGGAGTTCCGTGACCCTGAGTTGTAGACTTTCCATCTGCTTTATTAATTCATCAGAATTCAAACCAGAAGTGTTTACCTGGGATGGCTGTATCTGCTGCCCTGTTGTTGTAGTACCTGTTGTTGATGTCTGCCTGATAGTTTCCTGTTCCTGCAAAGCTTTTTCCAATTCCTTCTCCGTTTCACTTAGTCGCTCAGTCATATTTAGGAGCAACTCCATTATTTCTTCCTGTGAATTCCCTTTTATAACTTCTTGGGTCTGAGGGTGCCTTGAGGCTGGCAATTTTAGCTGCTTTCTGAGTGCAGCTATGTCATCATCTTTCTTCTTTATTAATGCCTCAATACTTTTAATGTCTTTGGGATTATGACCCAAACCAATGATTATCTCTTCTAAAGATTTTATTCTATTATCTTTGGCCTGTGAGGAGGCCTTCTCAATTTTCAAGTGTGCAGTAGTGTTATTCAAAGAATCCTGCAGCGTTATAGCTGCCATGGCCTTGTTGGTGAGAGTAGAATAGACCATTTCCCCAGTTTGTCTATGTAGCTCTATCTGGTCCAGGGGATGGATATCCTTTGCTAAAACTTCAAAATTTGTTCTGATGTAATCTGCTGCTGAAGTTGGCTTTGGCACCTTTGCTTTGAAGTGGCTCATTAGCATTTTACCTTGGGAAAGGTCAAACGCTGACATTAGCCTTTCTTGATTATGAGGAGCCATCTTCATATACTGATCATATACCTTAATTTTCAATGGATCATTTTTTGTTTTAATATTAATGAAGGTTCTTTTAATGTCTCCAGTATCTGTCTTTGGCGGTCTGAAAGAAGATACTTCAGTGCTTAATTGATTTTGTAAAGCTTTCCCTTTCTGGCTTATGGTTGTTTCACTTGTTGTGCCAGTTTGCTGACTATCTTCTCTTCCATCATCAAATACTTCATCTATAATTTCTACCTCTGGAGGTGGATCTGATTTGTGTTTTTTAGTTTGATAAACCTGTGAGGCTCCTTTCGAAGGTGTGGTATCTGGAGCTAGCCTCTTTTTCCCTATTTCCACATTCAGTGGAGTTTTCATCTCTGGAACTTGGATGTGTTTTGCTGGTGTGGGAGAAGCCTGAGATTGTTCCGGTGCTTTGGAACTCTGTGGTTTTTCAGTCATGACCAAAGTTTCAATAACCTGGATTACATGTTCCTTTCCTTTACCCTTGGGTTCTGCTGCTACTGATGGACTGTCTTCCTGTAATGCTTGCTGTAGGGTGGCTTCTGAAGATGTGCCAATGTAGGGTACCTGCATTTGACCACACGTTTCTAGGTCAAAGTTCTTCTCAACATCTTTCATAATTTTATTCATTTTGTCTGCTTCACTTTCTTCCTCAACAAGAGTTCCTTCAACCCATTCATCTTGATTTGCATACTATTCTAGATCAGGAATCTTGTGGTGTATATAAGGAGATGATTTATTTTTTAATCTCTTTTCACAAATAAAACCAAAGGGGTCATAAAGAACCCAACGGAAAGATGTCTGGAACTTTTTCTCTAATAGATTTTCTGCTTCTCTCTCAGCCTCCCTAGAATTGCAGATGAAAGGACCTAATTGGCTTTTGATCCTTAACTGAGCTTTCTTCTTTACATTGCAGAAATGGATCACATCTGAATTATTCATCTGCCTAAAGTATTCCAAGGCAAAAATTCTCATTGGTACATATCTGGGTAATTTGAATGGATGTAATTCACATCCATAAATCCTGATGACTGTATGGTTTTGGTATAGGTACCAATCCCCAACCTTATAACTCTTTGACAGTTGCAAGGTCTTTCTAATTTCATTGCTTAGTCTTGGGGGAGAAATTCATGTTAATAAAGTTGTTGCTGGATATACAAACTGATCAATGAATTCTGAGTAGGAGTAGGGAGAATCAGAGGAAAAATGAATGATGGGGGACCAAAAAATGACTGACCTGGGATTCTTCTTGGCATCAAGTTTCTGTACAGGGAAAGGGAATCTTTCTGACTGATAGAAGATCATGAGATGATAGATAACTGAGGAGTACTTAAAAACTTTTTCTGTATCTAACCTTAAGAATTGATCATGGATTTTGCTGGCTATAAAAGAAGCATAGTCATATTTGATCTCAGGAGGTTGCCCAGGAGTGAAAATGGATAGCAGAGCCAAGGTTATCTCATCTACATATTCACTGGTGTTAAATCCTAGGACAAAAGATATTATATTTACAACGAGCCTTCCCAATGTATTGAAATAGTAAAAACCATAGGGGGGAGACCCTTTTGGCTGATGCTCAGGTAACATGAAATGCTGGCACATGGATTTTAGCTTTTCTGGGGTTAATTGCCTGGTTTTCTCAATTAATCCTTCCATGGACAATGGTGCTAATTCTTGGTCTGGTTCAAAGTGTAACATGGCATTGATAGCCTGGGGAGTGATGGGAAACAGAACACTTTGATCAGGAGCTAATACAGCCCTCTGTGTGGGATCATAGTTTGAATGACAGTAGTGAATGATTTCTGGGAAAATAAGGACTGAAGGAATGAGATACCTTGGGAGATTGGATTCCCAAAACCCTATAAGATCTTGCCCCTTTGAGTATTCGTCTCTGCAGCGACAATAGCTCAATAGGGGACTTTCATCAAAATGCAGGTCTTTAATTTAGAAATCTTCATCTATCAAAGGTAAATAGTCCAATTCACGGTGAGGAGCATTCAATGGAGAGATATTCAGAGCTGCCGGGACCTCCATTTTGGTTCTTGTGGATTCAAAATGGAGGTTTTTGTTTTTCCTTACAGACCGGGCGGGATTTCTGAAATGGAGGGAATTGGCACAATTTGGTGGTTCAGGGAGAAATTATACAGTTTTAAAACCTCTGGAAAAGGCTCAGTGACGATTTTTAATCACTATTTCAGCGAAAAACAAAGAACACTGAGTTTTATTTGCAGTCCGGGCGGAAAAGGATAAATACTTGCTTTTAGACGGAAGCTAGTTCTTTAACAGGTAACAGGTAATGGCGGGACTGTTCTTCAACACGGGCGCAACGGAATCTTGGAGTAAATTGGTCAATTGCAGTGGAAATTTGAAAATCGCAGCGGGAGCTCTGTCGTTTTCAGAATAACGAAAATAACAGGAAAAACATGAAAAAATGGCTTTATTTACGAGTCTAAAGGGTTTTTATTTTTTCGAGGTGTGACGTCATTGGCGTACGGGGTGACGTATGAAAAGTCGGGTGATAAGCGGTAAGCGGTAAGCGCCCGCACCGCTTTTGGTCGATGGTGGTTTATATCGGAAGGGCAGCGATTCCACAGGATGATCGCCACGTGGATGGTTGACTATTCAAAAACCACCCATCCCCCGCTGGTTAAAATGCTGACAAGGGATGGGCAGCGGGGTGAACACTGGCCGTTGATCTACGGCGGGGTGATCCGACGGCTGAAAACATGGGGGAACATGCGGAGGGTTCAAAGGTGGGCCCGTCGGGTTTTAAAAGATTTTAACGCGTAATTTAATCACCCCGGGAGATTTTTAATAGGCGGAGAAGGTTATTACTTAGTCCGGATGACTAATTAATCCCATGTGTATAATGAAAGGAGTCGCGACGGGGGTTTGCTTAAGTGGAATTCCACGTGGACAGACCACAGTGGCATGACAATTTCCCGAAGTTTTATTCAAATTTTTGTATTTAAACATACATGTGGCATGTTTAAAGTTTTAGTGCATATATTTTTTATTTATATGGTAAATTAATTAATATAACTAATTCACCATAGGGGCGGGATTATAACATATTGATAATTTTAACCAAAGGGCATATAATGGGTTTTTATTTTAAATGTGCGGGATTATAAAATACTTTGGTTAAACTTTATAATAGGGGGGTTTTTGGGTTATTTATAAAAAGGGATTTATATACTTAGGATAGGGTATTTGACTAGGGATTTAGTAAATAAAGTTAAACATTAATATGACAAAGGGATAGGGAAACTCAAAACATTTTTTGCACATCCAAGAAAGTGAAAACTTTTGAAGTAAATTGCAATATCTGATCTCCAACACTTAAACTTAGAATAGCAAGTTATCTTGAGGGATTTTTATGGAATTTTGCATGAGTTTCCTAAGCAAAATAGGATTTTACTTAGGACAAGGTTAAAGATGGATGATTATACTGATGGATCATCTCAAGTACTTAGGTCTTTTTGATCATTAGGCCGAGGGTCCGGTCCCTCCAGAAGTCAAGGAAATGCCTTGAGCCCTTTTGATCTCCAAATACCTTAATACTTTGGGGGAAATTAGTAAAAATTTTGAGGGAATAGTGATGAGGGAAGTTAATGAGTTTGACTTTTGCTTGCTGAGATTTTCCCTTGTATTTCCTGCTTTAGTACTTGTGATGAAAGTAAAGGATCAAAAACACGTAGCAGCATCATTCATCAGATAACACTTTGCAGCACCATCTACCTACCCTATCTACTTAACACTACCATTTTCTCTTCTTTATTAGGGTGCATTTGGACTTGCAAACCCTTTTCAACCTTTTTCTTTTTTACAAGGCAAATCTATCTAATTCTACCCTTATTACATCCAAGGGCTCAGATTAAGCTGTTGAGCACCTTTGATTTATTCTACCTATCTACTTATCTGCCAAGATTAAACTGTTTGGTCAGATATTTATTCTCTAATCTACAACATGAAATTGAAATATGACTAAGCCAAGTTTAAACAGTTTGACTTATTCATGAATTGTGGCAAAGGTTTGACAAGCTGCACACAATTTCTTTATTACAAAAAATAAAATAGTAGTGGCATTTGGATTTGCACACTTTCCTTGGTCTATTTTTCTTGGGGTTCATTTCTTTCTCTTTTTTGACCACTTTTATTTTTCTTACCCTTTGATCTTTCTTTTAGGGTATACCCTCTTTACATTTTTTAAAATTTTTTGATTTTTTGGTTTTTCAAGAATATGGAACACCTTTGCTCAAGAAAGAAGGTTTGAACATATTCCATGGTTTAATCAAGACAATCATGAAAGATGAAACCTATTGATATAGGAGGCTAACACTCCAAACCCAAACTTTTCGACCTAATACCTCTCCCTCTGAACAACGACATATTTGATACCAAGCCAAAGATTTTCTGATCGTCGGCGATACACTTTATCGTCGTGGTGTCGATACAATTTTAAGAAGGTGCCTCACTCATGAGGAGGCCAAAAAAGTGTTAAATGATTGTCATGCTGGGGCATGTGGTGGAAATTTATCTGGTTATGCTATCACGCAGAAGATACTCCGCGTCGGTTACGTTTGGCCTACTATTTTCCGAGATTGCATCCTCGCGGTCAGAAGTTGTCATGCATGCCAGATCTTTGATCCTAAGATCCGAAAACCACCAGTGCCAATGCATCCAGTTGTCTCTGTGGGACAATTTTCAAAATGGGGTATTGAATTCATGACTTGTAACCCTCGTTCGTACGGGGGGCATGATTATATTATTGTCGCAGTCGACTATTTTACCAAATGGGCCGAAGAGATGCCTACATTCAACAACACGGGACCGAAAACTGCATTGTTTTTCTTTAATCATGTTATTGCATGGTTTTCGATCCCACAGGCTATAGTTACAGATCATGGAAAGAATTTTCACAATCACATGATGGCTGAATTAACTGCCAAGTTAGGATTGTCACATGATAATTCTACTCCTTATTGTCCTCAATCAAATGGAAAAGTTGAAGCTATCAACAAAATTCTTAAACGTATGCTTCCATGTATGATAGGAGTTCATAAAGGAAACTGGACTTTGATCTTGTACTCTTCCTTGTGGGCATATCGAACCTTAGTGAGAAACGCAACTGGCTTTACTTTTTTTCAATTGGTATATGGTCTAGAAACTATCTTACCAATCCAATGTGAAATACCGTTGCTAAAACTCACGATTGACTTGTTACCTGACACCTCAGAAGAAGAAGCGCGTCTCCTTAACCTCATCCATCTTGATGAAATGCTTCGTGAAGCCCAAATGGCCAACGAAGCACATAAGAGATGTATAAAGGCGCAATACAACAAAAATGTCTAGCCTCGCATTTTCTTAGAGGGCGACTTAGTCCTTCTTTATGACCAAGACGTTGATGTTATAGGTATAGGAAAATTTGAGCCATTATGGCATGGCCCCTATATTGTCAAAAGATTTCTTGCTAAGGGTGGCTATTAGTTGGTTGATTACGATGGAATTTCATTGGCGTAACATAGAAATGGGTTGTATTTGAAACATTACTATTCTTAATCATGAGCGTAGTAATCTTTTGTATTATATTGTATATAAATGCTGTTGATTTGCATTCACTATCTTAATTTGTTTTTAGAGTTTTCTTGAAGTTAGTAATCTGCTTTACATTTCATCGCAGATGTCTGAATCTTCGGAACCCTTTTGTTGGATATGCTGATGGTGCTAGTCGTAGTACGCAAAATCTATCCTCTGTAGCATGGGCCATTTTCACTCCAAACGGCGAGTTAGTGAGTTTTCAAGGGATTTGTATTGGTAGATTGATGAACAATATCGCTAAGTATAGCGCGTTGATCGAACTTCTCTCTGATTCCATTTCATTTGGTATTAACATCATTATCATAAGGTTAGACTCACAACTCCTGGTATTACAACTTACTAGTGTTTATACTGTTAGAAATCCAACATTGCTTAGATTTTTCCTTAGAGTTTGACTTTTGGAAAGGCATTTTGATTTTATTTGATATCAACACATTTCCAGAAATTTGAACACACTAAATGATTCATTAGCTAATCAAGTTTTAGACATACATTTACAATGCATGTAAAGTAAACATTCACATCATTCGAATAGGATTGCACAATAAACATAGGAAAACACTGAAATCATATAGATAGATAGTTATAGGATTTTTTACAAAATTTGTGCCCAAGACACATTGGTTATCTGACCTCAAAATGTATGCAAAATGTCATGACTAAACTAGTGGTGCTTGTGGTAACATGCTATAGATCTAGCCATCCTACGAATTAATCGCATCCAATGGTTAGGAACCCCAATAGTGTGTCACTGTAGTCGCATAGGAAGCTCTTCAATCTGGCAATTCAGAATCCTAGAAGGTCAAAACCTCTATGTGCTGCTAAAGCTCAGTCAGAGTCTCAACCAAATCTAGGTCCTGAAGGACTGCTCTCCCGACAGCCCTCTCTGTTGGCACATCTACTTCGCTCTCCGGTTCCGCTACCAGTTGGACGCAACCAACATCTGGATTACATCAAACATTTATTTTAGTCTTGGGAAAACAACAAAATACAAAAACATTGTATAAACCTTAAGAAAATAAAAAAACATGGACATAACATTCTTATCTATTGCACCCCACTAAGCGGCTTCTGGTAGTGCTAGAGTTGGATTTCCTTAGAAATCAACACTTGCATATGCATACTCATCAATGGAGACAATCTGTCACCAGAACTAGACAAATAATGAAGTCAAGAACACAACAGTAGATTGGCCAGCATTCTGACTCATGAATTCTATCCATCTCTACATCCGAGGATCTCTAGGACTAGCTATATCCAATGTCACATGATATGGCTACATCAGTGGAATCCGTTCCAAGGCGAAGGATATAAGGATAGAACCATAACTGAAATTATTCTTCCTTCCTCCGTTTGCTTTATTCAGTTGTTCCTTTATTTGAGATAGAACAACTTCGGACCAGTTGAAAACTGTTGGCTCCATACACTCTAGTGCGTACTGCATATATGATCTATTTGCTACATGTAGTGTAACGGTGTCGTCAAGCTTTGCAACTGTGAAAAGGATGGTTCTCAAGGGAAAATATCTAACATCCCAGATGTTTATCTTTCCATCTTTTCTTGGCTCAAACCCAGGATAACGATACAGCAAAATATAATCTCTCACTGTCTCTCCTCCGACAGAAGACCCTGAGAGTGAAATGGGCAAGCCTCTCCTCGATAAACCTATAAGAAAGTACACATCCTTGACCATTATAGGAACCACTTGGTTCTTAATGTGAAATTCCTCTATAGTTGGATCCCATGCTTGAACTAAGAACTCCAATAGTTCAATTTGTTGCCTCATCCCAGACAATTTGAAGTACTTAAGCAGACCCCAATCTCTTAGGGCTCTTACTGTACCCAGATCATTTAAGGCAATCATATCTTGTTCTTCATGTTCTCTTTCCCTCCATGTAATCATAATTTTAATCCGATGGAAACCTGAAATACAACCAAGAGATCTAGTAGACTCCATTCATTGCAAAAAACTAGGCAAATTTTGGGCAAAATGAGAAAATAAAAAACTTAGATTGTGCCCAACACACTCCCTAACATGAGACAGTGCTTTTCACATTCAAGTAACCTTCATTGTACCTTCTATGCAATGCAGGTTTCGACATTCAAGGGTGCGTTGCCCCCTTTTGGAGCAGAATTTACCTTAGGGGCCTTAAAACCCTAAAGATTTGTAGAAATTGGAAATGAAATGAATACCAAAGGAAAGAGGAGGTTCACATCACTAACCTGGATCAAATGACAAGGAAATATTTCCACAGAAACGATCGCAATCAGCAGCTAAAGTTTGGGGGAAAAATCAGGTTCAGAGCTCTAAAATGCAAATGGTAACTATGGAATGGTAAAAATGAATAGTAAAACTGCTTTTAAATAGTCATTTAATTATTTGCAAGTTAAAATTATTGCTATGAATATAGTTTTATTATTTTTTTATCATGAAACAGGTATTTTTAATCCATTTGATGTTTTTCTGAACAGGATATACAACTAATAAATAGATTAGTCATGCAGATTTATTTTAAAGAATGACTTGACCACAAAGCATACTTTTTCTCCTTATTTTTTGAGCTTTGTTAAAAACGAAAAAGGATTTGAAGCGCACTTTTATCTCTTTTTCGAGCTTCTATAACAGTGAAAAAGGAACCCATGGAGTATTCTTTCAGCTCTTTTCAGACTTCGATAATGTGAAAATATTGCCGAGCACTTGTCTTTTTGAGCTCGTAAAAGTAAATGAATTGATATCTACTCAGTATAAGTTTAATCCTTTTCCAAAATGAGACAAATTTTTTTATGAAAAATGAATACCTTGGTTAAACATGACCAAAGAGGTTCTCTCAGATATTATTTTACACTTTTTCGAATCTGAGTGACAAATTTGTGAAAAAGTACTTAAGGAGTTTTCTTTTCATCCTCTTTTTCAAACTCTCTAAACATGAAAAAGTACCAGGCTATCACTTTTGTTAAGTTCGTTAAAACATAAATAGTTATGGGTTTGTCGATAATGGCAAGAATAGAGTTGCATTCATTTCTAGACTCGTTAAATTATTAAATAGCGATACTTTATTCGCCCGAAGTGTTGAATTATAGATCAAGCAAATGTTATCCTCCTCAAGCTTGTTAAAAAATAAAGAGGTACTGGTCGATAAATGACAGGGGAAAATTTGGTAAAAGTGAGAAAATGATTCCTTTTGGTAGCAAGTCGCTCTTGAACATGACACTTTCTTCACGCCATGTCCATGACTGTTTGGGTTGGGTAATCATCTTGACGGTTCATTCATACCTATGTTTCATCATACCTTCACTTTGGTTTTGGGTCAATACTGCCAACTCATCACAGTGTCGCCGATATGTTCAAGAGAAGTCATCCAGTGAATAACTTATCCTTCTACAGTACTCATAAACCTTTATTATCATGACCTTCATCCCTAAAAATTTCTATATCAAGTCATACCCTTGTTTCCGAAATCAGTAACTCCCATTTCGCAATAAGGTGACTTTCTGTTGACGAAAAATCAATATCCAGGAAGTTCACTTAGAAACATCAGATTCTAGTACCATGAGGCTTGTTACAGCATCAACAAGATCCTCGCTTTCGGACCTTTGACCGAAAAATTGTGTTTGACGTTTGACATCAAATCATCTATTCACACCTTACGAAATGTACTACAGTACCTTGAGGGCCATTTTCATTAATGGTGGTTCTCTCACGTCTGTTAACAGCTCACATCATTGGCTGGTAATCAGATGATGTCTTTCCATGTTTAACAACAAATCATATATTCGCATGGCTATACTTGTACCCAAATGATCGAGTGAATGAGATAAGAAGACCCTAGATCTAGTTTCAACCATTCGGGCTGCGATTTTAGGATTGTTGTACATATCATTTGTACGATGACCTTACATAACAGATCGTCATCTGAACATGGGCCAATATCTGTAGGCATGTCTACATTGGGCAACATTCCAATGTCGATGACTTTCTAAATTATGTACATGTTATTAAATTGTTTATGTGCTGAACATGGGAATGCCTACCCTTAGCAATTATGATCAAGAGGATATATCATGATATAAATGTATTGTAATATTGATGTAGGTCACCACTCCGTTTCATCTCCAGCTCATCACAGTGTAAAGCATATCAATCAAAATGTTGTTGTTATCATTCTGACTTCATGCTTTAGGGGGAAATTGTTATAGGTCAATTTGGGCATCATTCCCAATGACCTGGTTAACTGGGCATCATCTCCAGGACCAATGTTTAGGGTCTATCAACCCCTAACATTTCAATTTATATATTCCCTAAGACAAAGATCAAGACAGATTAATCAAGAACTTTCATCTGCAAAGGTTTCCAAGGTTTGAAGTTTATTATATAGCATGTGGGAGCTCATCAACGTAGCCCCTAAAGGGACTAAGTGATTTTCATATGCAAGTAGCCCCATGTAAGGCTGCTTTGCAAAGCACTTCCCGACATCTAAGGGTACATTGGTCACATTGGGAGCGAAATTCTCATTGTTCCGGAATCTCCACTTGGACAGTGCCTTCTAGAAGAGTTCACATGTGTTAAGCTTCAAATCCATGTGTCCATTTGACATCTAAAATATTGGGAACATGTCTTACCTATTATTGGAAAGTCATTGATTGTAAAACTACCTCAGCCTCTCTATAAATTGAGCACAGATCTTAGTGTTTGAAAGGAAGAAATTTGTGTAGAGAAATGTTGGTGGATTTTCATTGAGGAGATTGGTTTGAGTGACAGATTTTTGGAGATATCTACATTGTGATGAGATTGGACTGTTGTTGGAGATGGTGACATAAAATCAGTCACTATTGGCCGGATAAATCGATCTTGCAGACAAGACCGATCTCCCTAGTATCAGAAGATAGTCTAGCAACGAATAGACAATTAAATCTATCTTTCTCTAGATATATAATGATTTATAAGTAAATTCTACAAAGGTGTTACGATCCTACCTTGATCCAACTCTTATTTGTAGTAGTCGTCCTTCAGTGGCCCGAAAGAGTTATCTTCGAAGATCTGCAATCACAAACAAACAAACATCAAATAGCACCTACATAGCATATATTCATAAATCATATCTATTATGGTGATCAAGGAATCCATAAAATAAAAAATCAGTTGACAGCTTATTGAGAAAAACAAACTTATTTGTATTAACTTTGAAATAGTAGAAGAACCTTACAACCTTTTCAACCTTGATGTTGAACAGGTCTTCCCGGGGTCCGAAGTAGGAATTCCCTTTACTCTGACAAGCCTCGCACTCTTCCAAATGAGATACATATAGGTATGTAATATTTCCTCATAAAATCTCAGCTAAAGGAGTCTAAGTTCCAACAACAATTTACCTCAAATAATACTAAAGCTTGAACTCCCTTTGAGGCTGGCCAATGCCTCTTTTTATAGTGCAAAAGAGGAGGTTATAGTTCCACCTATGAAGGGATAGAATCCTCCTTCAAAGGGATAAGCTCCTCACATCAAGGGGTTAGCTCCTTAAGGCATGGGATACATGAACCTGAAAAGAGCGGACTTGCCACTTCAAGATTCCTTCCATAAGCCTCTAAAAATGACTGAAAGTGAGCTTTTTGATTTTACTTGCTCCGTTTTTATCTTTTACAGGGGTCCACACCCTTAATACAGAGAAAGTGTGGTCAGGTACGCAGGAGACATGACCATTAGGTGCGGGACCGTAGGTAAGACAAAGAGAAAGTGCGATACCAGAGTTTTAGAGACTTTTGAGAGTTTTTCTCTTATTTTTAAGGCTTGAAACGAGGAACTGATGTTTTTAGACTTGCAAAGGAGGAAATTATGAGTGATAATGAGCTCATATGGACAACGAAATGTTAAGGTGACAATTTTAATGCCACAGATTGCCCCCTAAAGTGCGAAGTCTGTAATAAATGAAGATAGAGTCTGTCATGTATGAAGAGTGAAGTACTTTATCATTTCAAGGATCATCCTGTGGACACCCCAGTCAGAACCTGTAAAAACATTCAATGCAAAATATATATATATGTAGACATATCATCGCTAAGGTAGGCATTCCCATACTCAGATCAAAACTAACTAGAAAACTGACTTAAACTATTCTGATATAGGAATGATTTTTCAATACATCAACAGTATAGACATGTGTAGACACAATATGGACGTAGCCATCTGTTTATGAATAGTCCACTGTATAAATGAATAACAAAATTCCTCGCAGCCTGGATGGTAGAAACTAGATCTAGGGTCTTGATTTCCGCTTCCCGAACTAGTACGATTCTATCCATGTGAATGAATGTGTCGAAGCCGAACATGGTAGAAACCACTTGATTACCAGTCAATAATGTGAACTCTTAACAAGTGTGAGAGTAACCACCAGTAATTTCAATGGCCCTCAAAGTACTCAGTACAATCCATGAAATGTGAATGAATGAGTTGAAGTCGAACATGTCACTAAATCATTCAATCGAAGGTCAATGATGCAACCTATCATCGAAGGCAAGAAACCTGCGATTGAGGCATGCAGATTTCAAGGTACTGACGATTTCTAGATCAACTTCCTAGATAATGAGCTGTCGTCGATAGAAAGTGATCCATCGTAGGAAAGCCCACAACAAGAAATCATATATCAAGTTTTGAAGAAATATATTGGCAAGGACTGACTCAGGGATGGTCAAAATGGAAGACAAATATTTTGTAGATGAATGGTTTGTTTGAACTGTCCTCCTGAACACATAACAACACTGCAGATGGATTGGTGACAATTGACCCAAATCTAATACCCAGAAACCGGCTGAAGACTTTCAATATGTTTTGATTAACTGTTAGGAAAAGGATTTTCCCAACCTAGGTGAAAAAAAGTGTCGTGTTCAAGAGTGGTTAAGGGTTTTTCGAAAATCAAAATGTGACGAACAAGTTCGTTTTTCTCTCTTTTCCCCTACCATTTCTGGCAAGTACCTCTTTATTTTTGACAATATTGAGGAGGATAACACTTGCTTGTTTATAAGATCATCCTTCAGATGAGTCCAACTTAGTTTAAAATTCAAACCCTAAGAAGGAGTGGTTCGTTCCTGCTTAAAATTGAACAGGTCCTTTACTGTTAAATTTTAACAAGTCTAGTATAGGAGAAACTCTGTGTTTTTCAATTTTAGGGAGTCAGAAGAAAAACTTAAGAAAACTCCATGGGTGTAATTTTTCATAAATTTAGTCTCTTGAGCCCCAAAAAGGATAAAATAATGCGGGAGAGAACTCTATTGACTATAATTAGTCAACGTATACCTTTTTCGTAAATAGTCCATTTCAGTCCGTAAGAGGGGTAAACTTATATTGAAAGGATGATGATTCATTTATTTTAACGAGTTCAAATAATCAAGTGCTCGGCAATATTTTCAATTTTTGAGAGTCTGAAAAGGGCTTGAAAGAGGACACCAAGGTTTCACTTTTTCGTAAGTTTTAACAAGTTCAAAAAAGGGATAAAAAATGTACTCATGGTTTTCACTTTTTTGTAAGTTTTAACGAGTTCGAAAAAGGGATAAAAATATACTCCTGTGGCCAACTTTAAATTTAATTTACGAGCAGGAAAAGACGGAAAGAACTCGGCCTTTTCATGTGTTTTACGAGAATGAAATATAGAAAAATCATCTCGGGATTTTCATGAGTTTAACGAGGCTTGAAAATAACTGAAATTGACTCGAGATAGGTTTCATTTTTACAAAAGCTTAAAATAGAGAAAAACTATGCTTCAGATAGGTTTTAATGCCCCCTAAGCATAATCTCTTAGAGCGCATGCCCCCCCAGCTTCATTTCATTCAACTAAATAGACTACTGGTAATTAATAACTGTATGGAACGAAGGTTCATTTACGAGATCATATGAAAGACCCGACCGAAAACTGTAAGAAAATTATGCAAAAATTGAAATAACTAACTTAAATATATGACTTAACATTTACGAGATCTAGTCAAAGACTCGACTCAATTAGGGGAGGATTTGTTTCATTTTTTAACAAGCTTGACACAGGAAAAGAACTATGCTCATGGCCCACTGATTCATTTTTAACGAGGTTGACACAGTAAAAGGAACTTTCCTCATACCTGGTTCATTTTTTTATGTGGTTGACTCAGTTACAGGAACCATCCTTAGAAACTACCTATTTCTAATTTATCAATCTACTCTCTACAATCTACCTACTGATTCATTTTTTAATGAGGTTGACACAGGAAAAGAACTGTCCTCATACCTGATTCATTTTTTAACGAGGTTGACTCAGTAACAGGAACTATCCTCTGACGAACTGATTCATTTTTTAACGAGGTTGACACAGTAAAAGGAACTATCCTCGTAAGAATCTGTTTCATTTTTTAACGAGGTTGACACAGGAAAAGAACTTTCCTCTTGGAAGCTTGTTTCATTTTTTTTAACGAGCTTGACACAAGAAAAGGAACTATGCTCTCTACTAACTGATTCATTTTTTAATGAGGTTGAAACAGTAAAAGGAACTATCCTCACACTCACTAATTCATTTTTTAATGAGGTTGACACAGTAAAAGGAACTCTCCTCACTTGTGACCTTGTCATGGCTTCCAACTAGAAGAAAGACATGTCAAGGGACACTCCTTGATCATGGCCTCCAAAAGGTCTTCATCAGATGGAAGAACAATTCTCTGGAAGGAACACATGTTAAGGGACTCAAAAGGGATAAGAACATCATGTTCAAATAATCCCATAGAGTTTTCCATGTCAATTACTGGATCTATGTCAAAGGAAGACGAGAAAACAGTGAGAGGATCGCTTACATCAGTAACTGAAAACATGGGACTAGTTGCCACACAATTAACCTATGGCGGAGTAGATACCACTTTAGTATCAGGAACATTTATGGGTGTCAGATTATTGGTAGTCGAATCAAGACTAGTGAATGAAAGCTGGTCTACAGTCACAATGTTTCCATTGTGAGGGAAAGACATCACGCGAAAGAGTGTCGATACGATAGCTTTCATCGCATAAACATAGTCTCGCCCAAGGAGTAAATTTAAATCCAAGGGGCCTTGAACTACAGATAGTTTTACCTTCCAAAGTAATAGAAAACTTAGGAAGGATCCCTAAAGGTTCACTAGTGGTTTTGTTAAAGGCTTTCAGATTCTGCGTAATAGGCACAAGCTGAGGGGAACCCAAAGATTTCCAAGCAGTTGAGGATAAAATACTAATAGAAGCACCTTCATCTACATGTGTGTGGTATATGCTCCTACCACCAGTGTTCACAATGATTTTGAAAGGGATGGAGGAAGGAAGATGAGGTTCTGTCAGTCTATTCCAATCAAAGGAAAAGACCTCGGTACTTGGAGGGGGTTCTGTAGGAATAGGTGAAATGCCCCCTGGCGTAGAAGAATATGATGTAACAAGAAGAACCTAAGTAGTATGAAGTTCACTCTCTTTAGGGAGAGTGGGATCAACCGAATTTGAAATCGAATCGACCACTTGATCAACTAATGGATCATCAACCTGAGTGATATGAGTTTCACTTTCCAATGGAAGAGTGGGATTAACTGTACTTGAAATTAGATCAATCACTCCGTCAGTTGACGGTAGGTTGGGAGAAAGTTGACGGTAACCAGTTGGAAGTCCTTGCTGTGGAATAGTAAGGTTTTCCAAAAATTTTGAGGCTTCATCCATGTGAGGGAAAATGTGAGTATGATGACTCCCTTTGCAAAACTTACAAGGAAACCTAACTTTACCCTTTTTCCTAGGAACCTGACTATCACTGGTTGATGGATCAATAGAAAGTTGATGAGATTTTTCTGACCATACTTCCAAGACCTTTGGAATACCAGGACAATTAATAAGGAAGTGGTCACCCTTACAAAGCCTACAAGGGTATTTGGGTTCAGGATGCATGTTGGAGGTTTCCTCAACACTATTAACATTTACAGCCATGGTTGACTGGTTGAATTCTTTCTTATTTTGCTTCTTCTTCTTCTTAGTCACCTGGTTACTAGCATCAAGGCTTTCACCAAGCGAAGAGGAAGAAAGGGAGGAAGAAATATTGGGCAAAGAAGGTAAAGGGTCAATAGAAGGTTGGTGATGTTGAGATGGTGAACTTTGTTGAGGTGAAGCATCCGGTTGAGGTGGAACAATTGGAGTATTCGGGGCCAACGAAGTTGAAAATAACCATATCGGTAAACCTATTGTAAATCCAGGTAGTGAAAATGTAACCATATAAGGAGGACCAACATTTCCAAAGCAAGGAAAAGTACTAGGATTCTCATTAAGAGGGGTTCCTTGGTTGGTAAATTCTGGAACAGTTGCCATTATATTCAACTTCAGTGAATTTTATTAACGATTTAAAAATAAAATTAACAATTAACAATTCACACCTAACAATTAAAATTCACAATTCACACCTATGGTCTCTAAAAGTAAAAACAAACAAATGAACACGCGCTATAAAATCTAGGAGCCAAACCACACACAAACAATAGATTCCCACACTAAAAACACTAGTTGGTGATGAAATCCGACATCGTAGAATTTTAATGCAGAAATGGTGGTTGGAACAGTTACCCTGACAACCTGCATAATGAAATAGACTGGTACAAGTTTCTCCACTATGCCATCTCGAGTGAAGAGAACCCTCTGGAGAGTCCAAGTGAGTCTAGCCGACGTCTGCTCTAGGTACGGTGGGATCTTCCCTCCACCATCACCTTGGGAAAGAATATTATAGATTATGGCCACTAAGGTTACCAATAGAAACAAAATATACCTCGGGGAATAGTCTATGATCTGACACACATGCAAGGGCAGAGTAACAAAGCTCAATCCCCTTGAAGGCTCCTTGACATAATCCAAGGTTTACTGACAAGTGACCCCAGGCTCCTCAACAATGGTCAATCCGAGGTTTACTGTTGTTAATACATGTATATCTTCTATCGTTCCCAATGAGGAAGGATTGATTACCTCACTGGTTCGGATATGATCTCGTGCTTGACTCCTTTAGGAGGAGCTTCCCAGAGCATACATGCAACAATTTGAATTTTCCTACCGTAAGATCGACTACTTTTTTCTTTTAGTTGCTTTGGAAAGTTAACTACAACCTATTCCAAAGCACTAATCCTGAGCTAGATTGGTCGAAAGAGCCCTAAACATGTAAAAATTACTAGATGAATTTTAATTAAGCGTTGTGTTATTTAGGCTGTTATTACTCAAAGGGTAAATGGATATGAAACCAATGGTGTTATGACCCAACCCAAAACTGAATGCAATTGAATATGATAATGTAATATTTTCAATTCAATGAATCCTAACTAAAGTAAGGAGGGAGTTTCCATTCACTTCCAAAAATGAAAAAAATTGATCAGTAAGAGAAAATATAACAAATTCTATAATGCACTAATTTAATCAAGAAAAACTAATGCTAAACAATTCCATATTTTTTTATTTTTGTGTTTTTAAAACAAGCATAAAAACATGTAAATTCAAATCAAAGAAAACAAACTAAATCTACGATTTATTTCTCAGAATGTGAACTATGCAATTGTAATCTATGCACAATTCACTTGAAAAGTATGCAAATGTAATCTATGCACATTTTGCATTTATATTCTAAAAATGAGAATTCTTATTATGAAAATGTGATCTATGCAAGTGAATTCTAAAACACAAGATGATTCTAATGTAATCTAAGAACCAATCAAGTGTAAGTAAATAAAATTGGGTGAGAGTTCCAAAGATCAAAAATAAAAATAGTCAAAGGCAATTAACACTCATACACAATTTAGCCCCCCTCCCCACCCCCCGGCGAATGAGTGGGAAATTTTTTTTGTGGAAACAAAAGCAAAAAGATGCAAAATTGTGAAAAAAATGAGAAAAACCTCCAAGTAATGACCAAAGGAAATCAAATTAATAATTTCTCAAAAAAGAGATTCAAAACACCCAATTAACTTAACGTAGATTGATGAGATAAAAAATTTGCTGAAAGAAACTCATAAACAAGGATTTTTGATAGAAAAGCACAGATCTGGGTAGATGCTAAGAATCCTAAATTAAATCTAAACTCAAACTGGAAGGAGAAATCTTAAGTTTTTCAAAAATTTGATAGGGTCCATAGGCTCCAGATCAAACAGGTGCGGTCCCACATTGGTTACTCAAGGAAAGTACGGAGATGCCCTCACTGTGTGTGAAGACAAAGTGCAGTCCCCAGAAAACTTCCAGAAAAACAAAAAAAATCTAAATTTTTTTGAAAGAAAAGTAAAACTAAGCTACCCAAGCCAGTATACATCAAGAAAAAACTAGAAAAAACCATTTTCTCAAGTCAAAATAAAAGAAAAACCAAAAATCAAATTATTTCCCCAACGGAGTCGCCAATTTGTTGGCTGGATAAATCGATCTTGCAAACAAGACCAATCTCCCTAGTATCAGAAGATAGTCTAGCAACAAAAAAACAATTAAATATATATTTCTCTCTCTATATAATTATTTATAAGTAAATGCTACAAAGGTGATATGATCCTACCTTGATCCAACAATTGTTTGTAGTAGTCATGCTTCAGTCGCCCAAAAGAGTTATCTTCGAAGATCTGCAATCACAAACAAACAAACATCAAATAGAACCTGCATAGCATACATTCATAAATCATATATAGTATGGTGATCAAGGAATCCATAAAATAAATAATCAGTTGACATCTTATTGAGAAAAAAAAACTTATTAGTATTAACTTTGAAATAGTAGAAGAACCTTACCACCTTTTGAGCCTTGATGTTGAACAGGTCTTCCTGGGGTTCGAAGCAGGAATTTCCTTTACACTGACAAGCCTTGCACTCTTCCAACCAAGATACATATAGTTATGTAATCTTTCCTCATAAAATCTTAGCTAAAGGAGTCTAAGTTCCAACATCACTTTACATCAAACAATACTAAAGCTTGAACTCATCAATGTTTTGTCCATTAGTAACCCTTTGAGGCTGCCCTATGCCTCTTTTTATAGTGCAAAAGAGGAGGTTATAGTTCCACCTATGAAGGGATAGAATCCTCCTTCAAAGGGATAAGCTCCTCACATCAGGGGGTTATCCCCTTAAGGCAAGGGATACATGAACCTGAAAAGAGCGGCTCTGCCACCGAAATATTCCTTCTAGAGGCTTCTAAAAATTACCGAAAGTGAGATTTTTGAGTTTACTTGCGCCTTTTTAATATTTTACAGGTGTTTTCACCCTTAACACAGAGAAAATGCGGTCAGGTTCATAGGAGACATGACCATTAGGTGCGGGACCGTAGGTAAGACAAAGAGAAAGTGCGATACCAGAGTTTTAGAGACTTTTGAGAGATTTCTCTTATTTTTTAAGGCTTGACGTGAGGAACTGATGTTTTTAGACTTGCAAAGGAGGAAAGTATGAGTTATAATGAGCCATTACAGATAGAATGTCAAAGTGAAAATTTTCAGTGCAACAGCCACTTGGTTGTAACCTCTCCTTCTATCATCAATAAAGAATACAGCTTAATTTTCCCTATATGCATATGTATTGGCTTTTATTTTCCATATTTTAAGATATTAGTTGATGTATATGGTTTATGATTTAATGATTTATAAAACTAACTTGAATAGACATCTATATTATTGCTATCTTCTGTTGTTTTAGTGTTCTTTCTTGCAGGAAGCATTTCGCCCAAAACTGCATGAATTTGAAGCTACAGCAGGAGCGACAAAAGGAGCCATTTAGAAGCACTTGGATCACAAGTAAGCCTCTAATCCTTTCTATGTGTCTGTTCTGAGTTAGGAAAGGTAGTCATATAGTCTTTAATCTATTGTTATAGATTTTCATCTGTCTAGGGAAGCGTGTTTTATCCGTAATTATATATATATTTGAATAAGACAGTCTTGATCATACAAAATGGGACAGTTATTCGTATCCCTTTCTCTTTCAATTATGACAATATGTCCATTACATTAAACAAAATGTTTGATTTCAAAGACATATTTCAAAAAATAAAATGCCTTGCTTTGATATCCAAGCATAGTGATCATCATTCTTCACTTGAACTGCTGTCACTACTAGAGCTACTTCCATGACTTGGGTTATTTTCAGGAATGTTTTGTTCATGGCGTTGATTGTTTTCTTCTTCTTCGCCTTCCATCTACAAACATAAAAATAAACTAAAATGAGTTTATATACATTGGTGATAATAATGAAAATTTCAATATTAAATAATATACATCAATGTAAATCAAAAATAAAAATGACGTACCATAGCAACAATTGACTCATAAAGTATACACATTCTTTCAAAACCATGTACCATGCCATATTTCAAAATTTCATCTGTTGGTGGAGTTCCATACTTTGTTTCCTGCAAGTTTTATACCCCATAACAAATCATATATTTAATATAAAAGATGTTTTTGTTCTATTAATTATAGGCGGAGCTAAGTAAAACAAGATCGATAGATGCCTACAAATTCCACAATTAAATTCCGATATGCCAACATATACTCACAACCCATATTTAACCCAATTTCAATCAATTCATGTGATGGTTATTCTTTGTCTTTTAACACCTATTTGAATACATTCAATGATGATTTTTGTAAAACAACTTAAAAAATACAAAAATGAAATCTAGTTAAGTTGTTATAAGGAAGTAACAATTACTCACAAACATAGAGATCAACCCTTTTCTTCCTTGTCATTCTGCTTTATGTGCTGAATGGGTTTCATTTTTTTTTCTTTTCTACAAGAAAATTCTTGAAAATTAATATTTAATGCTAAATTTTTTATGTATTGTACCTAATGATCAAAAAATTTGATGATTACATATTATATTTGAAGTGCATGTTGTTGTTGAGATGGTTCCTCCTGTGATGCAATTTTGTCCATTTCTTTGACCATCTCCTTGTACACTTTTTTGGACATTCCTACTAGCATATTTCTGATATCATCTCGTTCATCTTTTGAGATTTTCATAACCTTCCTGAGAATGTAACATGACAATAAATTATTTAATTTTGATATTGATATATAAAAAGTAAATATAACAAAAGTGATATTTATAAATAATTCTAGACAAACATTTAAAGGAATATTATTTTTCATTCCTTATTTTTTGTTGTTGTATGTTTTTGCTATTAAAAGTCTGACTTGTCTCATTGACGAATTCTCTGGAAACTCTTCCTGTAGTTTAGATAAAATTTGATTCATGGAATCATTTGATTGATTTTTGTACTGTAAGTGGAAATAACGTCTATAGATTTGTTCCACTAGATCCCTCAAACTTTTGTAAAACTTTTTCCCCCTTTCGCTAACCTCCAGCACCAGTCCAGATGAGCTAAAGGGAAATTCATTTTCATTTGCACGTTCTATTTTTTTTCTTTTCTTAGAACAACATTATTTTTCTGAGTTGTTGGTCCCTATAGAACATTAAACAGATGTGAATTAATAGATTGTTTGACACATGCTATCTAATAATTTTAAATATATTATTAATGAAAAAAAAACTCATATTGGATCGATAGTATTTTTTCATTCACCTGATTCATCCTTTTGCAATTTTTTCATCAAGCTTTTACACTCTTCTGGTCTTAGATAAGAAATAATCTTATCGAGATTCGTCATTTGTGGCTCTGCACGATACACAGTAAACAATACATATTAGTTAAACTTACATATAGTTCAAAAATAATATTTTTTGTAAAGAATTTACAAAAAACTTGCCTTTTTTATTTTTCTTGATGTGTTATCAGTATTTTATTACTTGATCTCTTGTCAGTCATTTCTTTATCAATTTGAAACTTATACCATATCATTAATTAATATATTTATAAATTAATTGTCAACTTTTCAGGTGAAAAAAAAAATCTCAAGAAACCGATGTGCCATTCATGGTGTACGCAATGACATCAGTGTGTGGGGGTCTTATAAACACACCGCACAAACATTATAATAGACTGTACGGTGCTCTATGTCAACAAGGAGCACCGGTGCATTACATGTTAACCACCACACCGATTAACAAAGAGAAAATAATAAAAATCGTCCAGTGTTATTTTTTGTAGCATAAACGCCCCGCGCAAACAAGGCACCACCATACGGTGCTCTCTATCAACTAAGAGACCCGGTGTGGTGCATTATATGTTACATGGTGCACCGATTAACACAATAAAACATTTTTTTGTGAAACAAAGACGTCATAGCACCATAATGAAATAGCATGTTATCGGTTCCCCCCTCTAGTCTAATTCTGCCATATTTTACATATGGCGCACTGATTAAAAAAAAAAATTGTTTTTAAATTTTTTATCAAACAGTACTTGCATGGTGCGCTGGGATAATCCAGCGCACCAGTTCGCTAGGTTACGTCGAGCACACCGATAAAAAAATTTTGTTTTTTAGAAATTCACGCAAGAGCCGACATGGATTGGGATTCGACTATGCAAGTCATCCCGTGGGTTGGATTTCAATCTAAATGAAAGTCATAATTTAAACTGCTTAAATAGGGAGAAGAAAAGGAAACAACAAAAATAATGAAGGGTTTAGGGTAAAAATGGATATATATATATATATATATATATATATATATATATATATATATATATATATATATATTTGTTTTTGACAATGAAAAACAATTTGAATTTTTTTTCTTACTTCATAAAAAATTTGCAGAAAAAGTAAAAACAATAATCAAATTTAATCACGAGATCGTTTGAAATTCTATGCTACAGGGTTTGAATCACCAGCGGTTTGGAATTCTGTTTGTTTGAATACTTCTGTTCGAACGTATTTCGCTGCTCCACAATGCTCTCGTGCTCTCTTGCTCCAGGTATGTCTCCTGCAAATCTCTGCTGAATTTTTTTACAAAAATAGTGAAATAATGAAAAGTGTTTAGTATTTAAATAATTTTTTTATGAAATTAGATTTTCAAAAATATTTTGCCGTCCATTTTTCAATTTACCGCTTTTTTTTCACTTAAAGAAAATAGAGTTGTGATTTTTTTTAATTTCTGGTTATTCATCACCGGTGCATCACTTAATAGCACATCACTAGTGCGTCCATTGATAAAGCAGCATGGGTGCACAATAACTAAAATACACTGGTGCAGTTTTCTATACATTAGCACCAATTTGCAGTTAAGGCACCAAAATTACTTTTAGGTAGGTACACGAAAGTTTAGTGAACTCCAAACATAGAAATTGAGAATTGAGAATTTTTTTTATTCTTGATGGAAATATTCAATTAGAATTATAATTTTGTTTATTCTTGAGAATTAGAATTAGAATTAGAATTGGATAAATTCTTGATGGAAATAACTATTCTTCTAGTGCATTTTGTTTATTGTAGGAGGTCCCCACTGATTATGTGGAGAGAATGCAATGTGGGGCGTGTGAAGATGCAATACTATAGGGCCCAAGTGGGAAATTGTGGCATGTGAACCTGTGTTATGCTAAGACGTGGGAATTTTTCACAAATGGTTGGGAAAGTTTTGTTTCTAAGCAGTTTATTGAAGTTGGAGATATTTTAGTTTTTAGACATGTTGGAAATGTACATTCTTCTGTGAAAATATTTGGGCCATTTCTTTTCAAAACTACACCTCTTCTTCTTTTAGAAAAAGAAACTTGAACCTTTCCACAACCTGCAACAAGAAAAAGTGACAACAAGAGCCTTTGACATGCATATCTATTTCTTCTGTTGAGGTCTCGAAGGAATTGATTATGGCTAGTCTACTTCGCTGAGGAATCTGCCTGAATTTTCTTTTGTTCTACCGAAGGGTGCAGTTACTAACAGATATAGGATTGTAAGCTCCCTCCAACCCTCATTAAATTGTATAATATGGATAAAAATCCATAGAAATTCCTATCATTTGCGTAAAATTCCTCAAAACACAGAATGGAGTGTTTTCTTTTTTGAAAGTTGTGTGTTATTATGGTGAAAGAAATTATTCTGTCTATTTTGTGCTAATATGGTGAAGAAATGGAATCGTGCTTAAGTATATGACAACAGTCTTTAATCATATTCTCAAAATATATGAGTTCTTTCTTAAATGCATAGCTACAAGATTCGGTCATATCGCTGCTAGGAAAAATTCAACTAAAATACCAATATGGCATGGTCAGTACTATCTACTGTCCCATGAACCCATAAACCCCACGAAAATTCTCAAAAACCTTTTAATAAAATGCGAAATAGTCCATTTTTTTTTTTTGTCTATTTCATTCTTGACACTAGAATTCTTCTAAAATCTGTTCATGGAATTAGCATCCATAAGAGGCAACGTAATCATAATATACTCGAATTCTTCTAAAATATGTTCAATGGAATAAGTACATGTGAAATGGTACATGTGTTATTAATTCATCAATATTTATACTTTTTAAAATGGGTTTTTATAAAGAAGAGGACTTAATTACCTTATACCTTATAAGACTATTTTTTTTTCGAAACATTATAATATGTATTTTGAATTAATGTTAAAATCAATATTTCACTTGATAATTTGCAATTATGTTGATTCAATAAAAATGGCGTACTTTATAAACTTTTTTTTTTTTAATATGTAAGATCATAATAAAATAATGGTAATTCTAAAGTACAAGAATTTATTTGCATTATTTTCTAAAATTTATTATGTTACACAAATTCATATTATTCTAGATTTATTATTTTACAATTATTTACAATTTTACAATTTTACCAATTTAAAAATTCTAATAAAATCATTTCACATTAATACAATTAAAATTTTCACATTAATACAATTAAAATTTTACAAATATTTTACATACAATTACAATTAAAATTAGAATTAGAATTAGAATTTTACAATTTTACATACAATTACAATTAGAATTAGAATTACAATTTTAGAATTTTACACACAATTACAATTACAATTACAATTAAAATTTTACAATTACAATCATTTCACAGTAATACAATTAAAAGTTTACAAATATTTTACATACAATTACAGTTAAAATTACAATTACAAATACAAATACAATTTTACAATTTAACATACAATTAAAATTAAAATTTCAATTATAATCACGAATAATATTTAATAAATATCATGGTCATTTAATATTAAATTAATTAATAAACATCACGATCATGATAACCATCGTACAAACATCATATTCGACTAAAAAACACATTCAAATTCGCTAACATCATCGTGATCATGATCATCTAACAAAACACAATTAGCATTATATAACATCATCACAACACAAACATCAAATATACATCTCATGTCAAATAACTCATGCTATCACATACACATCTATCTGCAAGCTGCAAATTAAATGAACATATCTAACATGACCTAACAATATACACATCATGATGATCAAAAACATGTAAATTAAGTACAAATGCAACATGAACATAAAATACATGGGCCATATATTTATATAACTGAATAATGTCAAAAATATACAACTGTAATATAAATGTCATGGATCAGCTGGTGGTACAACATCAATAGCAGTACTAGTCGAGGCCTGCTCAGTCAATGGTGCAGCCTCGACGATCGATGGCCCAGCCTGCTCATGATCATGAGTACTACTGGATGCTGACTGGACGTGGTCAATGGTCCAGCCTACTCTCCATGATGATTGCTGCTAGATGCTAGTGGAGGCTGCTCATCTGGCGCGGCGCAAGGTGAACGATCATCAGATGATGAGTCGCTGCTCGCAGACTGTCAATCATGTGCTTCATCTCGACCACGTGTATAACGTGCAACGGTCCTCCTCAGCCGCGTAACTAAGGTCGTAGCTCCTATGACATGCCGCATCAGTTTGTACATATCACGTGGCATGCCTCTCCACATATGTAACAACCTACCATCGGCATGTATGTCTCTCATATTATTGGGCCTGATGCCCACCTCAACAATCAATGCAATGAGTTGGTCGCCCAACTCCATCCCGTATCTGCTACCAAGCCGACTACACCTAGCAAAAGGCAGTACCAGCACACTAGCAAGTGCACCAGCCTCCTGATGATCCTTAGCATCTGGCATGCCCTGATCGTCATCAGGATCCACACTTGGAACATGTAGTGGTGCCTACATGTCCTCGCCATCAAAAGACCCAATGTATGAAAAATATATACAAGTACAGAACAATAATTAGACAATTTCATTACACAATTTAATAAAAACAAGTTAAAGAACATGTTATAATAAATTTAAATAAAACAATAATACTACCTCTATCATCCGGTGGCTCATCATCTGTGAAGAGGATATTGGCACACCCTCGCCAATCCAAACCAGCATAAGGACATGGGACCATAATGAAGGGATGCAGCTCATCAACACTGGCTAGCAAATCTAGTGCATCATGTGATATCTTCGCTGGAAACATAGTCCCGCCCCTCTTGGGTATCATCTGCCCCCACATGTGCATTTGTGCCTCGAACATCGGCCTACGAGGCTGCCAAAAAAAATTAGGTCTCGTCTCTGGAAACCTCTAAAAAAATAAACAAAAAAGCTCTGAAGCAAAAGGGAAGTTGACCCTCCCTTGTGCATGAGCATGACATCTATCTAAGTCTGTACATAATTGTCGCAAAAAAATGGTATACCACCTGACAAGTAGTGGCTCCTGTACTAAAGAATCAACATAATATAGAAGCGAGCAACTAATGTGTTGCCCATCAATGGTGTAGTGTGAAATGGTTGAAATAAGAAGTGAGAGGCACCTGACCTCCTGACTACCAAATGCACCAATATGTAAAACTACAACTAAACAGCTGAAGCTTGCAAGTAGTCAAAAGACCAAACATAGATGAATTCTGAATGCCTTCCTTGCTGCTATCTCCTTCTTCTTATCCTTGGTGAGCCTCCTCACCCCGGACCCCACTCATTGATGAGGTGACTTCCTAGAAAAGATTCCTCTTTCAAAACTGCGTTGTCCTTGTTGGTTTCCCTCCTCTTGTAGCACTACTGTTGACTTGGTCAACTGAATCTAGTTGACCTGCATTGTCCCTCTTTCACACCAAGGTGGATTTATTTTTCCTCCTAATCTGATCCCTTTCACACTAAGGTTTGTTTTATTTTCCTTTTACTCTCCTACTGCAAAAATGGAGCAATTATAATATTCCAACTAGCAATGTCTAATTGGGAATATTACAGTCCTCCTCGCTCAAAAATTGCTTGCCCACAAGCAACAGTAAAGAAGGATGCTACAAGATATTCTCTCCCTCCCAAGTGGCATCCTTATTTGGCAGATTCCTCCATCGAATAAGATATTCCTTGATGACTTAGTTTCTTAGCTGCCTCTCCCTTATGTCTAATATTTCTTCTGGCTGCAAAATTAGGTGGCCCTCATCATCAATGGGGGGGAGATCCATGTTGGCAACTACGTTCCTCCCAATGGCCTTTTTGAGGCAAGAGACATGGAAGATATTGTGGATCTTTCTTCCCTTAGGAAGCTCCAGCTCATATGCTACCTTACCGACACACCTGATCACCTTGTATGGCCCATAGAAACGTGGTTTGAGATTCTCAGCTCCCTTCTCCTTGAGTGTGGACTGTTTATAAGACTGAAGACGTAGATAGAATATATCTCCCACCTCAAACCGTCTCTCTATCTGACCACGGTCTACATATATCTTCTGCTGGTTTTGGGTAGTAGCAATGTTGTCTTTGACTGCTCTGAGTATGTCTTGATTCTCCTGAATCCATTCCTTTGCTCTTGGAGCCTTAATTTCCG
The DNA here is from genome assembly GCA_034641835.2 of Pinus albicaulis. NCBI lineage: Eukaryota > Viridiplantae > Streptophyta > Pinopsida > Pinales > Pinaceae > Pinus > Pinus albicaulis. Next base: position 64,266,888 of record CM076583.1, on the reverse strand, counting down.
CAAAAATAACATCAGCAAATGAGAGTGCCTCATACCCATATAAGGCCCGGAATGGATTCATGCCAATAGACATATGGTGAGTAGTGTTGTAACAATACTCTCCCAAGTGGAGCCAACGCAGCCAAGCCCTCTGCTGCCCTGCTACATAGTTCCTCAAGTAGCCTTCCAACCACTTTTTCACTATCTCAGTCTGTCCATTGGTTTGTGGGTGATAGCTAGTGCTTGGAGTCAAATCAGTCCCCACTAACCGTAAAATTTCTTGCCAAAATCCACCCATGAAGCGGCTGTCCCGATCACTCACTATGGTCCTTGGGAGACAATGGAGTCTAAATACATCTCTGAAGAAGAGCTCAGCTACCTGTGAAGTAGTATAATGTGCAGAAATGGAAAATAAATGAGAGTACTTTGTTAGTCTATCAACAACTACAAAGATACAATCCTTATCCTGCACTGTCGGTAGGCCGGTGATGAAGTCCATAGAGATGCTTTCCCACTTCCCATCCGGAATAGGCAGTGGCTACAATAACCCAACAAGGTGGGTGTGTTCTCCCTTGTTCTGCTGACAAATTGTGCACCCTTTGACATGTTGGAGCACATCCTCCTTGAGACCCTTCCATGATAATCTCTCTCTTATGGCCCTATAAGTCTTTGTGAAACCTTGATTCCCTGCAAGTGGGGAATCATGTGATGCTAGTAAGATCTTCTCCTTGAGCTTGAAATTCTTAGCCAAGAAGATCCGGTCTTGGTAATAGATGATCTCATCCATCACACTATACCTATCATCCAATACCACCCCATCAAGTATCTCACATGCAAGTCATCCTTGGAATACTCAACTAAAAGTTGAGCCTTCCAATATGCATCCATGCCCCTCAAAGACATCATTGTAGGCCTCCTGGATAGACCATCAGCTACCACATTGCTCTTCCCCTTGACATACTCTATGTCAAAGTCATATTCGTGGACTTTCTCACCCACTTCTATTGTCTCTCCTGGAGTTGCTTCTGTTCAAGGAAGAATCTAAGACTGTTATGGTTAGTCTTCACCTTGAACTTATTCCCCACCAAGTATTTTTAGAATTTGGCTAATGCATGCATGATAGCCAACATTTCTTTATCATAGATGTGGTATAAACTTTCACGAGAAAGCAGCTTCCTGCTCTCAAAGGCTATAGGATGCCCTCCTTGCATCAAGACTGCTCCAATCCCTTCACCTGAGGCATCACATTCTAGAACAAAAGGTTGAGAAAAATCAGGCAAGACTAAAATAGGACAACTATTCATTACCTCTTTGAGCTTATCAAAAGCCCTCTGTGCTGTAGGTGTCCAATGGAAAGCTCCCTTCTTTTCCAAGTCTGTGAGTGGTGCTTCCAGCTATGAAAATCGTTTCACAAAATTCCAGTAATAAGTGCATATTGTTAGGTAAACATGACTCGGGGTAGAGTCAATGTTGACTAGGGTAAATAGTAGTGGTTTTGGGGCACATGGTATTGTGCACCCATGGTTTTAGCCCATGGTATTGCATGTAATGGAGCCTATAAGAGGTTGGGAATACTTCATTGTAATGTAGGCCTGGAGGTGAGCGGTGAAGGCTCACTTGGCCGGATTGGCTAGGGTTGTGGCCAATTGTTAATGAAATTTCATTAGTTGGGTTTTTCCCTGGAGTTTGGGGTTTTCTAGGATAAAATTCTCTGTTTATGTTAATGTTTTGTTGCTGGCCTTTTATGTTTATTTCTCTTGGTAAATTCTTTATTATTTCTGCCGTAATTTCTAACGACTGGTATCAGAGGTAAGTGTTGGCTTCAGAGGGAAGTTTTTGAAGCCAAAGGTTTTATTGGCGTGTGAACGAAGATAATATTTGTTGCACCGATGCAGATATGAATCTGGAACATAAGGGTTTATAAGGCCTGATGAAATCATTGCAGGTTGTTTATAGATCTGATATGTATTTAGGGGATCCAATCTGTAAGATCTGTGATCAAAGATGAAGCATGGATAGAAATTACTGGAGAGAAACGACTGGGCATGAAGAGGCCGCATAATTAAAAGATCATGGAATCACTGGAAAAGAGGCAGAGCATGTGTGAAGCTACCACAAAAGAAAAATCAATTGTGGTGAATGTTAATGCAATCTTGAAATCTGGTGCAATATTGCTGGAAGTGATCCATGGACAGAAGTTGTGCAAACATGCAACTATGCAAAAGAGGAGGATTTGAGTGGTGCAGAGGAAAATTCGGTGCAAGGGAAAATATTGATAAATTGAGCCAGTGCCAATCTGCATCCTGACAGAGGAAATATGTCCAATGGCTCGAAGCCGACCATTGCAAATCGAGCACGTGAGCACGTGGAATCTGTGGCAGTAGAGGAGAACGAAAATTTTACAGATCGATCTCTAGACAAAGTGAAATGCAGAAGTTCAATTAGGAAAATGATGCATTGGTATGGATATTGGCTACGATCTGTACGATTCCAGGCCCGGGAAATCAGCACATAGGACCACTTGGAAGATCCATGCACCATATTGAATTTACCAAGAGAAATAAACATAAAAGGCCAGCAACGAAACATTAACATAAACACAAATGTTTATCCAGGAAAACCCCAAACTTCGGGGAAAAACCCAACCAATGAATTTTCATTAACCATTGGCCACAACCCTGGCCAATCCAGCCAAGTGAGCCTTCACTGCTCACCTCCAGACCTACATTACAATGAAGTATTCCCAGCCTCTTATAGGCTCCATTACATGCAATGCCATGGGCTAAAACCATGGGTGCACAATACCATGTGCCCCAAAACCACTACTATTTACCCTAGTCAACATTGACTCTACCCCGAGTCATGTTTACCTAAAAATTCCCCCCTTAAACTTGACTTGGGGATTATTGACTAAATCCAGCCAAACCTGCTAAGTGAGACAACCCCACTCACTCTAGCTCTTCCCCCCTCAAATTTTTACCTAGGGTAATTGTAAACTTGACATCCCCCTTATCACCTTGGTCTAACCCAGACTTTACCAGTGATTACCCAGGGGTACGCATGCCATACCAGGTCTTACAGTAGTATGCCCATTTACATGTAATAAAATTAACTCCATTATAATAGTATATATATTTTTTGTTTCATTGTTGCTATTATTTGTATGACCATTCTCTACATTCATTCATGATGTCCTCTCTAAATAGGACATCATAGTTGTACATCAATCTACCGAATTCTTTGTTGTGTTTGTACATATGACATCAATGTCCATATAAAAAGAATCCATCTACCGGATTACATGGGTCACCAACCTCTGTAACTTCCAGTCCTCTAGGAATTCTATTCGGATAGATGGTTCATCAATTAATTCATATGTATGTATCCTCTCTCATTTTGACAAGGCCTCAATTTCATTTCACTTTTCCATTTTCTTCTTCATCCTTTCGTAGTATAAGCACATTGAGATTTAGCTTGGATGCTGACCCTACTACAATATAGCACGCAATGCCCAAAAATCATCTGACTAAACCATTGTCCGTTCTTGATGCTCCTCAGACTAGTAAATATTCATGCCCGAACATCTTCCAGATCATTGCATGTAGCACCAAAGTGTTTGTTTGCAACATCTAGGTTCAACCGTTGCAGTGGAACAACGACAGAGTCAATAGATAAACGACGTCGTCCTTTATTTCCCAGTCCAAAGAAGCATTGAGGGCCACAAGATACATGCCCTGGTGGCTCAATACCATGCCAGCCGAGCATGATACTCAACCTCTCATTTTGAATTGAAATCAGACTTTTTCAAGTCCTCCAACAGCAATCGTGCAAGAAGAAAGTGACCCAGATGATTTGTACCGACGCTCAATTCAAAAACCCTCAGCTGTATATGTGGGTACCTTGGTAGTGGGAAAATAAATTGTAGCATTACAAACCAACACATCAGTCCATCCAAGGCTCTGTTGCCCTATTCACACAAAAAATTTGATGTGTAGCTTCTCTACATAGTCAGCAACCTTTGTCGAGTCAGCCCCCTATGGAGACTTGCGACGTTGTGCCGCTTCACCATTGCCTTTGCTGGAGTTTCAATATGGTGCATGGATCTTCCAAGTGGTCCTGTGTGTTGATTGCCCAGGCCTGGAATCACATAGATCGTAGCCGATATCCATACCAATGCATCATTTTCCTGATCGAACTTCTACATTTAACTTTGTCTGGAGCTCGATCTGTAAAATTTTTGTTCTCCTCTACTGCCACAGATTCCATGTGCTCACGTGCTCGATTTGTAGTGGTCGGCTTTGAGACATTGGATGTATTTCCTCTGTCAAGATGCAGATTGGCACTGGCTCGCTTGATCAATATTTTCCCTTGCGCCGGATTTTCCTCTGCACCTCTCAAATCCTCCTCTTTTGCGCAGTTGCATGTTTGCACAACTTCCGTCCATGGATCACTTCCAGCAATCTTGCACCATATTTCAAGATTGCATTAACATTCACCACAATTGATTTTTCTTGTGTGGCAGCTCCACACATGCTTCGCCTCTTTTCCAGCGATGCCATGATCTTTTAATTATGCGGCCTCTTCAAGCCCAGTCATTTCTCTCCAGCAATTTCTATCCACGCTTCATCTTTGATCACAGATCTTACAGATTGGATCCCCTACATACATATCAGATTTGTAAACAACCTGCAATGATTTCATCAGGCCTTATAAACCCTTACGTTCCAGATTCATATCTGCATCGGTGCAACAAATCTTATCTTCATTCACATTCCAATAAAACCTTTAGCTTCAAAAACTTCCCTCTGAAGCCAACACTTACCTCTGATACCAGTGGTTAGAAATTATGGCAGAAATAATAAAGAATTTACCGAGAGAAATAAACATAAAAGGCCAACAACAAAACATTAACATAAACACAGATTTTTATCTAGGAAAACCCCAAACTCCGGGGAAAAACCCAACCAATGAAATTTCATTAACCATTGGCCACAACCCTAGCCAATCCGGACAAGTGAGCCTTCACCAGTCACCTCCAGACCTACATTACAATGAAGTATTCCCATCCTCTTATAGGCTCCATTACATTCAATACCATGGGCTAAAACCATGGGTGCACAATACCATGTGCCCCAAAACCACTACTATTTACCCTAGTCAACCATGACTCTACCCCGAGTCATGTTTACCTAACACATATGCCCACAAATACTTGGAGTTCTGTGACATTTCCGGGCTTAGGCCAATCTCTGATAGCCTAGATCGTTTCCTCATGTACCCTCACTCCATCCACCCCTATGTTGTGCCCTGAATACAACATCTATGTGAGGCCAAATTCACATTTGGAGAGCTTGGCATAGAATTGTTGCTCCTTGAGGATATGTAAAATTGTCTCAATATGCTGCAGGTGCTCCTCCCAAGTGCGGATGTAGATAAGAATATCATCAAAGAAGACCAATACAAACTTTCTCAAATAACCAAGGAAGATGTGGTTCATGCAAGATTGGAAAGTTGCTGGGGAATTGGTCAATCCAAAGGGCATCACCAGAAACTCAAAATTCCCATAGTGACATCTGAACATCGTCTTGAGGATATCTTTCTCCCTTACCTTGATTTGATGATACCCGGATCTCAAATCAATCTTGGAGAAGTATTTAGATCCCCTCAACTCATCCATTAGTTCATCGATCCTGGGTATAGGGTACCTGTTCTTCATGGTCTTCTTGTTCAAGGCTCTATAATCAATGCACATCCTCAATGTGCCATCGTTCTTCTTTACCAAGACCACTAAAGAAGCAAAAGGACTATTACTAGGCCGGATGTGTCCTAGAGCTTGCAGCTCTTGGATGGTCGTCTCAATCTCATCCCTATAAGCCTTGGGGTGCCTATAAGGAGTGGTGATTACTGCTTGGATCCCTTGTTCCAACTCAATAGTGTGTTCAAACCCTCGGTTAGGAGGTCTCCCTGGTGGGATATCTCCAAATACTGTAGAATGCCGATCCAAAAGAGACTGAACATATGGATGCACTAGTGAATCCTTGCCCCCTACTTCTGATATATGCAGCTCCACTTCCCATTCTACATCTCCTCTTCGCAGATCTGCTTCCATCCTGCGTGCTGAAACTACCTAAGGGAGGTATGTGTTTATGCCCTTGATCTTCTGATACTGACCACTCTTCTCTTCCATCCATTCCATCTCCAAAGTTTTCCAATTAGTGGTAACTCTCCCAAGAGTGATCAACCTGGACTCCCAATATGACATTGGTGTCCAGAATATCTACTACAAAGAAGTGATCTTTCAAGGTGTAGGTTCCCATGGTAATGGATAGTGCCGGAACATACTTGGCACAGTGTAGGGTCATAGCTCCTGGGACCAAGACTGAGAATCCCTCAAACTCCTCCATGTGGATCCCTCTCCTTTGTACCAGCTGTGCATCAATAAAATTATGAGTTGCTCCACTATATATTATTACAGACACTCTTTTCCCCAAAATATTACGTCTTACCCTCAAGGTCAGATATTTTGGGACGCCTCTTAACACCACAATAGCTCCCCTTCTTGGAGAAAAGTCTTCTATGGATGGTACAGCATTGTCCCCTCCCTTAGAGAAGGTATTAACACAATGTGCTTCTCCTACAACACATTCTTCCTTCAAATCATGAACAAGGATTGTCTTCCTTGGCCCTGAAGAGGTTTCTTGCTGCAATAATGTTCTTGCCCTAGGCAAGGTGTGTTGTAAGTCTCTAGCTTTCTCCATAGCTTCAAGGAGAGTGGTTGGTTTAGTAGGCTTGACCAACCCCTGCAATGGTTCAGCCACCCCATTAATAAACATGCATACCTTCCTGCTCATAGTGAGCTTGGATACCATCACTAAAAGCTGCAGATATTCAACAATATAGTCTTCAAGATCTCCCTCTTGTTTGAGCTTGGTTAATTTGACAAAGTGGGCTTCCGGATCTCTTGGATCAAATATTTATAATAAACTCTTGGTCAAGACTGCATATGAAGTGATATGATGATGCCCAAGTGTGTTCAATCCATGAAACCACCATTCATGAGCCTCCCCCTCTAAGTGCAATGCAGCTATCTTGATGGCTTCTATTTCAGAAACCCTGTTGAGCTGAAAGTAAGTGTCCAGCTTCTCCACCCAAGCCTTGGTTGTACACTTAGGTGTTCCATCATAAGTGGGTAAGAAGAACCTCCCCATATTGCACTATAGGTCTGACCCTTGCATAAAATTCTCCTCCTTTTGATGAGGATTAATTCTCCTTCCATCCTTGATCCGGCAAAACTCCTGAAAACTCAAGTGTTCTTTGAACCTTGGAGGTCGGGATTCATATTCCTCAAAATAATTTCCCAGGGTTTCCTCCTTATCTCTTCTAGATAGAAATGAAGGCATGGTAGAGTGTTGTGGCGCAGTTGAATGCTCCATGCCATATGAAGTGCTGGTCCTTACCTCATGGCAAAACCCTATAGAATCCCCTTTATGCCTCGTCTCCTTAAGGTCCCTTGCAATGTTTTGCAGGGTCTGAAGTAGAATTTCTGAAATATATTCCTCCTCCATGCTAAATATAGATTATCCCCACAATCTGAGCTAAGAGAAGAGCTTCGATACCACTATAATATTCCTTTTCAAGAATTTCTGCAATATGTTCAATGCAGACGCTGTATAAGGAAAAACATGCAACAGAAATGCACAACAGGACTTGGATCCTCTTATATATTCTATATGTAGCTTAAATATGAAATGGCATCAGAAAAAAATCATTCTAGCTACATTAAATAGATCTCCCCAGCTCATATTTACTCAAAAGCATCCCAATCCCATGACTTCACACAATAGAATTTCTAAAGACTGCAATAGCGTAATTTTCATTAGGGCTTCTATAGAAAAATATTAATCAATACATATCTGGAGCTTTCATTAATCATACTGTTAGCTCCCTGTAATTTGCAAGATTGGCAAATACAAACTGCAAAGAGAACACTTGAACCACTTTGGGATTCTATAATCTAGCCCTCCTGAATCCAGAGAGGGATCTCTCTAATAAGTGCAAAGATTGATTTATATTTAAGGCTTTTATGTGTATGATATTAGGCTAGTTATTAAGAACAAGGGTTTTTGTTTTGTTTTGGATGGTTGAGCATGATTTCTAGTTGAGTGGAAAGTCCTAAAATGAAAGAGTTTCAAAGGTGTGAAGTTGCAAGCAATCAGGACAAGCTTTGGTTGATAAGATAGATATAACGCTGGTTTTTAGTCCATTGGGATATGGAGTCATAAAAGGGTTTAATTGTGCAACAATTTCAAGAGTGGTCCAAGGGGAAATTCATCTATATCACAAGATATTTGAGATTAAAATGATGGAATGGAAACAATAAAAGTGTTGAACGGGTGGAAACGGACAATAATTTCAAATAGGATTTATCAGTCTGTCTAAACAAGAAAAGCCTTTTCAGTAACTGTTTAAAACCAACCAAAGGGCAGGGCTAACCATAGACCTCTTTGGAAAAGTTTGTATTAAAGCTAACTCAATAGACAAACAATCCAGTAATCCACATAGTTACTTTCAAAAGGAATGAAAACAAATAAGATAAACAAAGTGCAGCCTAAGATCAGATAAGATACTTTTAAATCTAGACTGCTTTCAACATACACTTAGGGAAACTTTCAGAACTACCTTTGGAGAAAGAAGCTAGAAAACAGGGCACACCATCACTTTTCTAGTCTAACTTTACTAAGAAAATAATGAAAATAACATTCAAGAACAATGTTTAAAGTAAACAGTAGGATGAGGGAACGCCAGCATTCCTAACTGCTTGAACTGTATTGAATCATTCTTAAATACACAATTTGGAGGAAAACATTGAGTAAAAGCTTATCAGTCAGAGAAGGGTACTGTAAACAGTAAATCCTAACTCTATGTTTGCTATTCTTTATCGGAGAATAATGGAAAAAATGACATACATGAAGGGAAAACAATAACACAGAAAGAAGCACTTCACCAGTGATATAGACCAGGATCCCAAGAATCAACTTGTATATTGATGTCAAACCAGTTACATTCTTCAAGTCCAATGTTTCAGCTCAGCAATCATCTTTACTTCTCAGCCTAACTTATTTGATCACAAAAAGAGCTTCAAGAGCCTCTGAACACCATTTACATATAGAATTTTCGAGCACAAGTATATTTCAAAGTTCTGCAACCAACCCTTTACAATGAGCTCCTCAATAATATTTTATAGAAAAATAAGGAGGTGGGACGAGAGAAAAGATCTATAAGGTTCAATTAATACAGATTTAATGCTTCTCGGCTGTTGAGGGGCTCAATGGAGAATATTACAGATATTTCCTCTGTATTAATTGTTTTTACATTAAGAATTAAGCTCGGTGGGAAGATTTGTTGACTTTAAGGCTCTGTGTCATTTTGTAATAACTCTGCTGATATTTTGCAATAAGTATTTTTGGCTCGAAATAACTGTTGAGCTGTCTTTATCCTAATTTCCTCTATTCTGATAATAACTTCAGCCTATTTAAATGCTTTGAGGTTACAGATGGCTTCTGGTAGCTGAGAGGAATCAATTAGCCTCTGATGTGGCAGTGGAGGCTTTTTTGGTCTGGTAGATATTTTTGTTTTGACCTAAAACAAGATAAATTTGCTTTTGATATGTATGTTAGGCATAATTGGGCCTAAATTCCTGTCTTCTATTCTTAAACTGTGTTTAATTGAGCGGATTAGGCTTTGAATTGTCGATTTTAGCCGTAATCCACCAAAACTGTGATTCAACCTTCAATTCTTCAGTTCTGCTGTGTTGGGTCCTTTCACACTGATACTCTTTTATTTATTAAACTTTGCTAGGTCTTGTTGATGTGCAGGTGCGCAGAGGGCTTATAACGGTATCAGTGCTTATGAGGCACCGATAAAACATGGTGTTGAACCCTGTAGAATGATTTTTCTTATGAACAAAGTGTGGGGAATCGTCATCCCCGACCTTTGGTTTTCTTTTAATATAATGGAAAAAACCATTAAAAACCTGCACAATACAAGGAAAATTGATAAAATCCTACGTTTTTGGGTCAGACTACTTTGGAGGCTTAGGTTTAGAGCGTGGTCGTTGGATGAAAGCATCCAACGGCGGAGATTGTGCACTGAGGTTCAAAGGGAAGCGGTCAAACAACGGTGGGAGATTTTAAGTAATATCTGTTGATCCGCAGAGATCAACGATTAAGATTGATCAGGGTAATATAATGTAAGGGGTCCAAATTATGCGAAATGGAAGAAATACAAAGGAAAAATGGGGAAAAATCCCTTTGGTGGAGGAAATAAGTTTAAAAGGAAATTTGGGGTTTCCGAAATGATTCTGGGCCGTCGAATGAGATCAGACCCTGAGATCAATGGCGGAGAACGATCCTGAAATCCCTTGGAAGATGGCGGAGGGTGATAATGTAATGGCCAGATTGAATGCTGGCCGTTGATCTGCAGAGATCAACGGTGGAGGTTGAACGCGATGAGACGCAGTGTAAATGGAAAAAGCGGTTTCGGCTATAGAAACCAGCGGTATCGCGCAGCGAAAAGGCGGATAGGGGATTTTTCACTTTTCTAAAGTGATATGCATTTTATCCCGACGCGTGGCATTTAAAAACCACTTATATTGCGTAGATATGGAGAATTAACCTTCGTGCTTAAATCTGCGCGTCAGCCGTCAGATCAGTGGTCTTAGATCTGACGGTAGTGGAAAGAGGGCGATATTGATAAGATGCATGGGTGGAAGCAAGTAGTGTGGTTTTATTATGGACTGTCCGATCAGGGAATCGACGGTGGAGATCTGATTTGGAAAAGGGTAGGACCTAGGGCACTGGGCCTATCAGGATTAATCTGGGCCATTAGATGAAACAGATCAATGGTGGAGATTGAATTTGGGGTAAAATAGAATAAAATATGAGGCGGGGAATGTTTTGAATATGAACCGTTGATCTGCAGAGATCAATGGCAGAGATTTCTCGAAGAACATTATAGAGTAGGATTTATGAATTTAACCAAAGGTGGGAGAAGTGATCTGGACTGTCAGATATTAGGGCATGGATGGCCCAGATTCAATCAGAGGCTTGCAATTGGTAGGGGCAAAGAGCAACAAAGCACCGATGTGATTGAGCGATGGCCGTCGATCTGAGGATCAGATCGACGGTGGGGAATGTATCGGAGGAGGTCATAGGCGGGGGAAAGGGCTTTGGGATGGAGCGATAAGCACCGTCCGATCTGGGTTTAGTGGGAGGAGATCGATGGCTGAGGATCCATCGGGAGACCGCCAATCGGGAGGGGGCGAATAAAATATAAAGTCTGCCCAACGAAATATCCAATGCAAGATTGCGCAAGCCATTTGATTGGTTTAAAATCAACGGTGGAGGTTCGGCCCGACCAATGAACGGCGGGTTTCTTTAAAACATAGAAAATCATATTTTTCATAAAATACAAAGGATTTTTGCATCGGGGAAGGGTTTATTATAGTGTTAAGCGCTCGATTGTGGGCTCGTGGTTTTTTACAAAGGGAGCGAAGGGTCAGAGTTTATCCAAAGGTGCCAATCGGATCGGAGGTTTTAACGTAACAAAAGACATGTGCGCATCGCAAATGTCCCGATGCAATAAGCACTTTTGGACTTAGCGCTTGGTTCCAGCACCAAGTCTCATGGAGGGGAAGTGGTTTAGGGATTAGCCCGAAAGGGCTTAGGCCTGTAGTTAAAAAGCTTATTTTTTATGATTTTTTCAAGGATTTTCAATGGATTTGGGGGTTTCGGTAAGGTTTAAAAATGAGTTTTAAACCTTATAAAAGGGGTTTTATGAAGGAAGAAAGGGAATACGTGAAAAATAGAGGAATTTTATGGGGAAAAAAGGGAATAAAATGAAGGTTAATTTTGAGGGAAAGGAGAAGTAAAAAATGATGAAAAAGGGAGTTTTCAGCAGTCTTTTTCTTTAGGGAAAACAACAGATTTTCAGAATTAAATGGGAAATAGCAGCGAAGATTAATCAAAGAATAAGATGTCTTCATAAGACTTCAAGAACTAACAATTTTGCAATAAAACTTGTTTCTTGAAGGCTTCAAAAATAATTTAGCCACCATTTGATATGACAAATTTTCTAGGTGGCTAACAGTGGCTCCACATGGGGATGGTGCCTTCTTGAAGGCATTAAGAAATTTAGATTTGCATTCTCTGGGGGGCTGATCAGTGCCTCATCCATCGGGCTGCAACCTTCCTTACTTGGATGATCTTATTTTGTTTTGAAAATGTTAGCAGCCATGAAAAACAATGGAATTTCATCAACACAAGCTTTCTACCTACCCAATCCTATTGATCTAACATTTTTTCTTCTTTCAAAGTGCACTTGGATTGGCAAACTCTTTTACAAACATTTTATTCTTTTGAAAGCAAAAAAACTAGTATAAGTCTACTTCTTATTTCTGCATGAACTCAGATTAAATAGTTGAGTTCATAAGCTTCTCTACCTAATCTACTATTTGTTAGGATTAAACAGACTAACAAATTTTTATTGACTAATTTCTAAAACAGAAATTTAAAAGCATACAAGTCAGGATTGAACGGTCTAACTTGTTGCTGATCTATGGCATAAAACAAGCTGCACATAGATAATTATTTTGCAAAATATTAAATCCAGATGGTGATCGCTTAAGATCTGAAAGTTCCGAGCATGACCTTCTCTTTTCTTCAGCTCTATTTTTGAGTTTATTCGAGCTGTTTTTTCCTTGTTATCTAGTTCAGATTTTGAGTTCATTAGAAAGAGTTTACTTATGTTTTTGACTCATGATTTAAAACAGATTAGAGTCATTCTTCTTTCAAAAACTGAGATTCATATTTTGAGCTTGTTTGAACCTTTTATTTTCTATCCTAATCTACCTAACTGATAAGCCAAGATTAAGCTGTTTGGAAAATCTGATTCACTAACCTATTAGCAGTAAATTTAAAACTAATTAGTCATGATTACACTGTATGACTAACTAGGATTGTGTTTTTCAGCAGTGGCATTTGGGCTTGCACACTTTCAGATTTTGTTTCTCTTTTTTGGTATGGGGTTGTACCTTCCTTGTTTTTACAATCTGCCCTCTTTTCTTTCTTTTTATTGTTTTTGTATTTTTGATTTTTCTAACTTTGAATGCAATGATGGATGAAATATTTATAATGAGAAAAAAGATAAAAAGGCTTCAAAACATGATAGGATCAAGAGAAGTAATGTTTGAGCATCCTGCCATTGACAGGACCCCCAAACAGTTTAGCTCCATTCAACTCTTGCAAGAAATAGGCATTGTTGCCAGTAGCAGAATGAATGAGGTAAGGGCCAAGCCATAAGTTATCAAATTTCCCATGCTTGCCCTTGTCCTCTCTCCTTGAATCCCACTTTAACACTTTGTCCCCAACATTGAAATTGCTAGCCTTTGTTCTTCTATCAAAAAGCTTCTTGATGCTCTCTTGCTTTTGTAATGCTCTGTTGTAGACCTCCTCTCTGGTTTGCTGAAGATGTGTAGTATGATTAAGTCTTCTGATCATGTCATTGTCTTCAGACTACACTTCTTGAATCAATTTCATAACTGGTACACTAAGGTTGGTTGGAAAAATTGCATCTGTACCATACACAAGTTGGTAGGGTGACATTCCAATGGATTTCTTAAGTGTTAATCTGTCAGCCTAGAGTGCATGTACTAGCTTTGTGTGCCAAGACTTCTTGTTGTCCTCCAACAACTTCTTGATTATGTTCACCAAACTCTTGTTTGAGGATTCTGCTAGCCCATTACCTTGAGGGTAATAAGAAGTAGAATGACCCAAAGTAATCTGATATTCGTGACAGAATTCAACCATCTTCTTAGATCCAAATGCAGCTGCATTATCAGTGATGATCTTCCTAGGACAGCTAAATCAAGAGAGGATACGAGTCTCAATGAATTTTATGATGACAGAGTCATTAGCTTGCCTAGAAGGGATGGCTTCTATCCATTTGGTAAAGTAGTCTGTTGCAGTGAGAATCCATCTATGTTGGGCAGATGAGGGTGGATGGATTTCTCCTAAAATTCTGATTTTGGTTATGATTTCTGTTTTGAGGAGCTGTTTGATTTTGACTAACTTGTGCTCTCTCAAGTATGATCATCTTTTTCATCATCTCCTCCATCATTCTTTCCATCTTTGAGTTGGATGTGGAAGGTGTGGATTCCTCTCTGAAGGACACTCTCTTCTCATTCTTCATTCTTGCTCTTTTCTCCATTAAATTGACTTCCACAGCAAGAGCCCCTTTTTGCATATCTTCAAGGGTTAAAGGATCTCTTTCTCTTAGCTGATAGGCCATCTCAGGATCAAATCCTTCAGGAAACTTGCTTAGAGCTGAGCCTTGTGGAGGTTTTAGGTCTTGAGTAAGGGCATTGTAAACGCTGTTAAGCCTAGTGCAGTAGGCTTGTACACTTTCCCCAACGTTTCTTTGGAGATTTTTATAATCAGAAAGTATTTGAAGAGGGTTTTTCCTTACTTCCCATTTGTTTAGGAATGTCTGATGGAAGGCTTGGAGATCATTAATACTGTAAGGGGTTAAGCCTTTGAACCATTTTATTACTTCTCCCCCTAAACTCTGAGCAAATAGTCTAAGTTTGATAGATTCATCGTCAATTTCATTTCTGTCAAAGTAGTCATTCATATTATCCACATGTTGTGAAGAAGTAGTAGCATACTGGCATCATACAATGGTATTTTGGACTAATAGTCCTATGGAAGATTGAATAATGGTAAAGGAAGGACCAACGGGGCATACCATGTTGCCATGATAGGAGGTGGTGGTGGATTTATAAGAGGTGGATTAATAAGAGGGAAAGTGGGTTGGAATGAAGTGGTTTGGACAGTGGATGTATGAGGAACAGAGGTGGATGGACTAGGAATAGATTTCTGAGCTGATCTTGGATGAGAGACACCTAAATTGTGAAGGAAATGTAAATCAGGTGGTGTTGTTTCTCTACTACCAGGATTTTCACTTTCTTCTGGGGATGAAAGTGAAGAATCTAAATCTAGCTGATCTAAATAATCAAGCAAACTAGTTCTAAATGGATTTCTTAAGTCAAATTGTGATTGTTGTAGAGCTGCAATGTTTTCAAGAACATAATTAGCTCTCAAGGGTGATCTAAAGACAGTTGAAATTTTAATCTCAGGATACTTCCTAAGTATTCTTTCAGGGTCATCAACTATCTCAGGAGGGTTAGGGTCAGGGTAGGCTCTAGTATGAATGTTTCTAGGAGCCACTATGCTGTGTTTTTTAGACCCAACTAAACAAGAAAAGTTTAACCAGATATGACAATCTTTAAGTGGCTAACTGATCTTTAAACATGAAAACTTTAATCCTAAAAATCCTCTAACTGAGTTTAAATGATGTTATGTTGATAATGGTTCTTCCCAGTGGAGTCTTAAGGTATTTTTAGGATTGTGGAGTCATCAAGTGGAAATTTTTAGCTCTTTTGGAGGTAAAAGGTTTTATGGTCCACCACCATGTTTATTGAATACCAATTTGAAATATTTTTGGTTTTTCTGAGTTAAGTGCAAAGATTGATTTATCTTTAAGGCTTTTATGTGTATGATATTAGGCTAGTTTTTAAGAACAAGGGTTTTTTTTTTTGTTTTGGATGGTTGAGCATGATTTCTAGTTGAGTGGAAAGTCCTAAAATGAAATACTTTCAAAGGTTTGAAGTTGCAAGCAATCAGAATAAGCTTTGGCTGATAAGATAGATATAACGCTGGTTTTTAGTCTATTGGGCTATGGAGTCATAAAAGGGTTTAATTGTGCAACAATTTCAAGAGTGGTCCAAGGGGAAAGTCATCTATATCACAAGATCTTTGAGATTAACATGATGGAATGGAAACAATAAAAGTGTTGAAGGGGTGGAAACAGACAATAATTTCAACTAGGATTTATTAGTCAATCCAAACAAGAAAATCCTTTTAAGTAACTATTTAAAACCAACCAAGGCTAACCATAGACCTCTTTGGAAACGTTCGTATTAAAGCTAAATCAATAGAAAAACAATCCAGTAATCCACATAATTACTTTCAGAAGGAATGAAAACAAATAAGATAAACAAAGCGCAGCCTAATATCAGATAAGATACTTTTAAATCTAGACTGCTTTCAGCATACACTTAGGGAAACTTTCAGAACTACCTTTGGAGAAAGAATCTAGAAAACAGGGCACACCATCACTTTTCTAGTCTAACTTTACTAAGAAAATAATTAAAATAACATTCAAGAACAATGTTTAAAGTAAATAGTAGGATGAGGGAACGCCAACATTCCTAACTACTTGAACTGTATTGAATCATTCTTAAATACACAATTTGGAGGAAAACATTGAGATAAATCTTATCAGTCAGAGAAGGGTACTGTAAACAGTAAATCCTAACTCTATGCTTGTTTTTATTTATCAAAGAATAATGGAAAAAATGACATACATGAAGGGAAAACAATAACACAGAAAGAATCACTTCACTAGTGATATAGACCAGGATCCCAAGAATTAGCTTGTACATTGATGTCAAACCAGTTACATTCTTCAAGTCCAATGTTTCAGTTCAGAAATCATCTTCACTTCTCATCCTAAATTATTTGATCAAAAATAGAGCTTCAAGAGCCTCTGAACACTATTTACATGTAGAAGTTTCGAGCACAAGTATATTTCAAAGTTCTGCAACCAACCCTTTACAATGAGCTCCTTAATAATATTTTATAGAAAAATGAGGAGGTGGGACGAGAGAAAAGATCTATAAGGTTAAATTAATACAGATTTAATGCTTCTCAGCCGTTGAGGGGCTCAATGGAGAATATTACAGATATTTTCTCTGTATTAATTTTTTTTACATTAATAATTAAGCTCGGTGGGAAGATTTGTTGACTTTAAGGCTCTGTGTCATTTTGTAATAACTCTGTTGATATTTTGCAATAAGTCTCTTTGGCTTGAAATAACTGTTGAGCTGTCCTTATGCTAATATCCTCTGTTCTGATAATAACTTCAGCCTCTTTAAATGCTTTTAGGTTACAGGTGGCTTCTGGTAGCTAAGAGGAATCAATTAGCCTCTGATGTGGCAGTGGAGGCCTTTTCAGTCTAGTAGATATTTTTGTTTTGACCTAAAACAGGATAAATTTGCTTCTGATCTATGTGTTAGGCATAATTGGGCCTAAATTTCTGTCTTCTGTTCTTCAACTATGTTTAATTGAGTGGATTAGGCTTTTAATTGTCGATTTTAGCCGTAATCCACCAAAAATGTGATTCAACCTTCAATTCCTCTGTTCTGCTGTGGTTGGGTCCTTTCACACTAATACTCTTTGATTTATTAAAATTTGTTGTGTCCTGTTGATGTGCAGGTGCGCAGAGGGCTTATAACGGTATCAGTGCTCATGAGGCACCGATAAAACATGGTGTTGAACCCTGTAGAATTATTTTTCTTATGAACAAAGGTGTGGGGGATCGTCATCCCTGGCCTTTGGTTTTCTTTTAATATAATGGAAAAAACCATTAAAAACCTGCACAATACAAGGAATATTAATAAAATATTGTGTTTTTGGGTTAGACTTCTTTGGAGGCTTAGGTGTAGAGCATGGTTGTTGGATGAAAGCATCCAATGGCGGAGATTGCGCGCTGAGGTTCAAAGGGAAGCGGTCGAACAACGGTGGGAGATTTTAAGTAATATCCGTTGATCTGCAGAGATCAACGGTTAAGATTGATCAGGGTAATATAATGTAAGGGTTCCACATTATGCGAAATGGAAGAAATACAAAGGAAAAAGGGTGAAAAATCCCTTTGGCGGAGGAAATAGGTTTAAAAGGAAATTCGGGGTTTCTGAAATGATTCTAGGCCGTCGGATGAGATCGGACCCTGAGATCAATGGCGGAGAACAATCCTGAAATCCCTTGGAAGATGGAGGAGGGCGATAATGTAATGGCCAGATTGAATGATGGCCATTGATCTGCAGAGATCAATGGTGGAGGTTGAATACGATGATACGCAGTGTAAATGGAAAAAGCAGTTTCAGCTATAGAAACTAGTGGTATCGCGCAGCGAAAAGGCGGATAGGTGGTTTTTCACTTTTCAAACGCGATATTCATTTTAGCCCGACACGTGGCATTTCAAAACCACTTATATCGCGTAGCTCTAGAGAATTAACCTTCGTGCTTAGATCTACGCGAAAATGTGTGTCAGTTGTCAGATCAGGGGTCTTAGATCTGATGGTCGTGGAAAGAGCGCAATATTGATAAGATGCATGGGCGGAAGCAGGTAGGGTGGTTTTATTATGGACCGTCCGATCAGGGAATCAATGACGGAGATCTGATCTGGGAAGGGGTAGGACCCAGGGCGCTAGGCCTATCCGGATTAATCTGGGCCGTTGGATGAAACAGATCAATGGTGGAGATTGAATCTGGGGTAAAATAGAATAAAATATGAGGCAGGGAATGTTTTGAATATGAGTCGTTGATCTGCAGAGATCAATGGTAGAGATTTCTTGAAGAACATTATAGAGCGGGATTTATGAATTTAACCAAAGGTGGGAGGAGCAATGTGGACCGTAAGATCTTAGGGCATGGACTACCCAGATTCAATCAGAGGTTTGCGATCGGCGGGGGAAAAGAGCAACAGAGCGCCGATGTGATTAAGTGATGGCCATCGATCTGAGGATTAGATCGATGGTGGGAAATGTATCAGAGGAGGTCATAGGCGGGGGAAAGGGCTTTGGGATGGAGCGATAAGGACCGTCAGATCTGGGTCTAGTGGGAGGAGATCGACGACTGAGGATCCATCGGGAGACTGCCAATCGGGAGGGGGCGAATAAAATATAAAGTGTGCCCAATGAAATCTCCTATGTGATATTGCGCAAGCCATTTGATTGGTTTAAAATCAATGGTGGAGGTTCGGCCCGACCAATGAATGGCAGGTTTCTTTAAAAACATAGAAAATCGGATTTTTCATAAAACACAAAGGATTTTTCCATCGAGGAAGGGTTTATTATAGTGTTAAGCGCCCGATTGTGGGCTCGTGGTTTTTTACAAAGGGAGCGAAGGGTCAGAGTTTATCCAAAGGTGCCAATCGGATCGGAGGTTTTAATGTAACAAAAGACATGCGCGCATCGCAAATTTCCCGATGCGATAAGAGCTTTTTGACTTAGCGCTTGGTTCCAGCACCAAGTTGCATGGAGGGGAAGTGGTTTAGGGCTTAGCCCGAAAGGGCTTAGGCCTATAGTTAAAAATCTTATTCGGGCTAGGCCCTATAGTTAAAAAGCTTATTTTTTATGATTTTTTCAAGGATTTTCAATGGATTTGGGGGTTTCGGTAAGGTTTAAAAATGAGTTTTAAACCTTATAAAAGGGGTTTTATGAAGGAAAGAAGGGAATACATGAAAAATAGAGGAATTTTATGGGGAAAAAAGGGAATAAAATGAAGGTTAATTTAGAGGGGAAGGAGAAATAAAAAATTATGAAAAATGGAGTTTTCAGTAGTCTTTTTCTTCAGGGAAAACAACATATTTTCAGAATTAAATGGGAAACAACAGTGAAGATTAATCAAAGAACAAGATGTCTTCATAAGACTTCAAGAACTAACAATTTTTCAATAAAACTTGTTTCTTGACGGCTTCAAAAATAATTTAGCCACCATTTGATATGAAAATTTTTATAGGTGGCTAACACATACAATAAAAAATGGGAGGTGTGACCTCTTTTACATGGACATTAGAACACCTCGGCAAGGGTTTCCAGCATAATACCAATGTAAAATGCAGTACTGCAGAAAATAAAGAAGTCCACTGCAACTCTGTATTAAATAAGACTGAATATTATATGAAATAGCTGATAAATATAGAAAATGGCCAAAGGCCCTCCTTAATATACTTTCCGGAGAGAAATAGACACCTCCTCCTCCAATACAATCATAAAATATATGGGTTTAACCTGTTAGCCACCCATAAATTCTGTCATATCAAGTGGTGGCTAAATGATTTTTGACAGCCTTCAAGAAACAATTTCATTGCTAAAAATTGTTGGTGCTTAAAGTCTTTTTGATAATATCCTATCCTTTGGGTAATCGTCACTGCTTTCCCCCTTTTCAAATCAGAAGTCCTGTTGTCATTACATGAAGAAAAATTGTTGCAAGCACCTTTTTCCTTTCTCCCTTCTTCCAAAATTAACCTCATCTTTGCTTTTTCTTTTCCCATGAAATCCCTCATTTTCATGTTTTTTCCCCTTTCCCCTTCATCAAAATCCCTTTGATAAGGTTTTAAGACTCTTTCTTGCCTTATCGAAACCTTCAAATTATTTTGAAAACCTATGAAAATCACATTTTTTATGGACTTAAGCCCCCTTGGGCTAAGTCTTTAACCCTCCCTTCCATACGCCCTGGTGCTAGAACCAAGCGCTAGCCTTCTTAGCGCTTATCACATCGCCCCATGCCGATTAGCCCTTCATCCATAAACCCCCGGTATTACGGCTTTCCATGTAACCCACGGCCCCGTAGTCAGGCGCCTACCCACTTCGAATTAATATTTCGCCCCCCAAAGTTTGAATCTTCGTTTATATCATTTTTTTTTGTTTTTATTATATTTTAAAATTCTCTGCCAGTGCAAAAATCTAGTCGCTCTGCACCGTCGATCTCATCTGTAGATCGACAGCGGGCGATCTCTCGCCCCGGTGGTCCCCACCATCCACTTACTGCTGGAAAACCAAGTGGATTTCATCGCATCACTTTTGAGCGTGTGGCGGTTTCTTCTATTTCGCAGCGATTCCATACACCGGCTGATGCGTGGCCTCGCCACTATTCAAAAAACCACCGTTCATCATGCATTAAAGTTAGGATGTGGAGTGGGCGCGATATTGGTGCACACCGTCCAATCTGAGGCTGCTCATCGGACGACGATCGCTCACCGAAGAAGCCAGACAGTTAACCAGGATACGGGGCGATCATTAAAGCATCTTCGCCATCGATCTGATCTGCAGATCAACGACCCATAATTCATCACCCTGATTCCTTGCCTAGTCAGCATTTCCAGACCTAGGGGTTTAATTCATCCTGATTTTATTAAAGATTTGAAATCTGGGTATGTTTCTAAGGATTATCGGTGCCTGTTCTCCGCCGTTGATTGCGTGGGCCGATCTCATCTGACGGCCCACGTTTGTCCCAAAACCCAAACATAATTTTCGATCATTTTTTCCCCAAAACAAAGGTTTTAAACCTTTGTTTTTTTTATTTTTTTTTATTTTTCCGAATATCATGACCCCTTCACATTATTTATTCACCTTCGCTCCTGGCCGTCGATATCTGCGCGATCGACGACTCCAATTCAAATTTCCTTTCCGCCTTCCCTTTGAATTCCTCCAATAAATCTTGACCATTGGATGATGCCATCCAACGGCCATGCTCCCTCCACGTGCCTCTTGAAGCAGTAAACTCATACATGCAAGATTTCATAATATTTATTTGTATTTTGCAGGGTTAAATGGTTTTTTCACCATGACTGAAGAAAATTCAGAAGCAGAGGGTGACGATCGTCCCACCTCTGATCCGTCAAAGAGAATCATTTGCAGGTTTTGAATTCACGTTTCATCTGTGATTCATGAGCCATTGATGCCATATCACCCCTGCGCAGCCCTGCATACTAGAACAACACAGTAAATCAAGCGCAGTCAGAGAGTATCAGTGCCAAAGACAAAATATATCAGGATAGAAAATTGAAGACAGATCTATGGGGATTACAGCTAAAATGGATTATCAGAAGCCTAAAACACAATTTAAATAAAATCATGAGTGTTTTATCAGACAAGAAGCCTCCACTGCCACATCAGGGGCTAATTAAATCCCCCAGCTACCATAGAGCCACCTACAGCCTCACAGCAATCAAAAGAAGGTCGAAGTTATTACCAGACCAGGGGGTATTTTGCACCAATACAGCTGAACAGTTATTTCAACCAAAGGAACTTATTGTCAGCTGTCAGCAGAAGTTATTACAAGGATAACAAGGAGCCTTGAAGTCAAAAAATTCTTTCCAGCAAACCTAATAGTTAATATAAGTGATTTAATACATAATACACCTATGTAAGCTTCTTCATTGAGCCCCCAAAGGCCAAGAAGCCATTTAAGTCTGTATTAAGTATCTTTAGAGATATTTTATTAGAGTCCACCTCCTCTTTCTTCTATAAATACTACTGCAGAAGAAGAGTTGGTGTTGGTTGATCACTGGTTGTAATATTGGAACTCTCTGAAACAATACATAGTTTGTTGAAGTTGAAGAAGAAATTGAAGTCTTGGAAGCCCTGATGACATTGTTGCATGTTTGTTACTGTGAAGGCTCTATCATTGGATCCATGAGCTTGGCTGTTGGTGAAGTATTCTAAACTATTTAATTTTTTCTCCTGTTCTCATTCCGTTCCATGATTTCTTACTACAGTAGATTGAAATTTTTAGGCTAAGAAATGACTCCTAGAAGCACCTTAGACCTGTTCATCCTTCACTGTTTCATGTTTTCTTCTGCTGAATTATTTTAGAGTCTTTAATCTCTCTCTTTAGTCTTCATGCTTGTTTATTTCCTTAATAGTTCGAATAGTTGATTTCAGCATGATTTATGGTTTCCCCTGCTTGTCTGCTACCACTTAAAAACTGTTATTGAAGTCTCCCTTTGAATTTTTCTGTTTATAGTGAGCCAAGGAGGTCTGTTATGATCTTGCCCTTTGTCCTTGCTTAAACATTTGTCTTAAAGGTCTTTATAGTTGTAATCATAGATGTGTTAGGTGTTCCCTCTTCTATGAATGCAGTTATCAGTGAATTTTTTATGTTTTCTAAGTCATTTGAAATAAAATATTTGAGGAAATAGGGTGTTCCCCGAATCTTAGGTTTCATTTTAAAAGTTGTTTTGAAATCATTGTTTGCTTAAAGGTGTGATTTGTAGAATTCATGGTTAGCCCTATCTATCAAAAATCTCTTTATTGTTCAAATTGTGTTTTCAAATTCCCTTTGTTGAGAATTAAATTTCACTTTCCAAATCATTGATGTCCATCTCATTCCAAAAACCAAAGGATCCTGTGGCCAAGCTAGATTTGCTCTCTGATATCCCATGTCCAGTGATGAATATGTTATGACCTCTTTTTGACTCCATTTCCCAATGAACCATATGTTTCTCCATTCTATATATCTTTCCTAGGCCTTTCATGTTCTACTGTATCAACCCAACCAAACAAACAAACAAACACCTGCACTTAATAACTAGTCTAAAATCCATACTCTAAGCATACAAGATAAACCTTTGCAAACAAACATTTGAGAGATCCCTCTCCGAGAACAAAAGGACTAGATCCTGTAACTCTAAATATTGGTTCTGATGTTGCCTTGTCTTTTGATTTGCTAAACTATCAAAACACGGGACCCCAACATAACCCTGCTACTGCTGCTCCTGCAAAAAAGACGCAATTACTGGAAGTGACTGCACTATAGATGTTGAAGACTGAATGAAATCAAGTTAGATGTTGGAAAATTAGCTCAGGAACTTCCCTTTTGATCTCTTAATCAAGTTGAACCAAAGGTGAAGATGGAATTCCCGCATGAGAATTCTTTGCACTAAACAGTGTTGCAACTACAGCTAAACAGCTGAAGCTTGCAAGTAGTCAAAAGACCAAACATAGATGAATACTGAATGCCTTCCTTGCTACTATCTCCTTCTTCTTATCCTTGGTGAGCCTCCTCACCCTAGAACCCACTCATTGATGAGGTGACTTCCTAGAAAAGATTCCTCTTCCAAAACTGTGCTGTCCTTGTTGGATTCCCTCCTCTTGTAGCAGCGCTGTTGACTTGGTCAACTGTATCTAGTTCGCCTGCATTGTCCCCCTTTGACACCAAGGTGGCTTTATTTGTCCTCCTAATCTGATCCCTTTTCACACTGAGGTTTGTTTTATTGTCCTTTTACTCTCCTCCTGCAAAAATGGAGCAATTATAATATTCCAACTAGCAGTGGCTAATTGGAAATATTACATCACCCCTTTGGAATTAATGAGTGGTGCACCCAAATGTGAAGCATCCCTCATCATCTCCTGATCTGTTGGTCTCCCTGGTGAAATGATTCTATGCAATGAGACATCAATATCAAGAATAGATTGTATATATGAATGGACAACATTGTCTCAGCCCTCACTGTGCAAATAAATCTACCTCTTCTGTGCATCAACCTTCTGAAATAGATAGGGGTGTGTTATCCTCATCATATGATGCTGGTCATCCTACCTACCTCCTCCTTTCATCTGCATCGTTTCACAATCTGTCAATAATGGCACATGCTGCTCATGGGTTGTGCCTTGATCTCCACATATGAGATCCTGGGGAATTCCTTGCAATGATACAAGAATCCCTCTTTTTGGAGCAAGTGCTCCATCTACCTCTACATGAGGTGCTAGATATGCTCTAGATGTGATAGCGTTGTTGCCCCTAGCCTTCTCTTCCTCTTTAATATGAATGGACAACTTTTTAATAAGAGGGTCCTCTTTTGAAAAGAAGATCTCAATGCCCTTCTTCCCAGGAGTATGTGATACAGATATTGCCTCTATAAAGGTACTATGCAAGATATTAGCCTCTTTAACAGTTTTCTGAAGTGGATTTGGGTTTACAGATTCCTCCAACACATGCAAAGTTTTTGTTTGTTTTGGTTTGTTTAGATCCACCAAAGGTGTTTCAAAATGTTTCTCATCAAACCTTTTCACTATTCTCCTAGTGAACTTTGCATATGAAGAAGTATTTGCATTTATAAATAAAAAAGACTCAAATATCCACCAAGAGTATGCCTTACCTTCAAAATGCAGCGCTGCAACTTTGATGGCTTCATCTTCAGAAACTTGGTGTTGTTGCAAATAGGTGTCCAACTCCTCCACCCAAGTTATAGCTGAACATTGAGGTGAACCATCAAAAGTAGATAGAAAGAATCTACCCACATCATGCTTCTTGGTCCTCTCCACCTTGATCTTGCAAAATCTTGGAAGGTGATATGATATCTGAACCTCTTAGTTTGAGATTCATATTATTGCAGATAATCCCTAAGAGTCTCCTTCTTAGGCATTTCTTCTTCTTTCATCTCCCTCATAGTAGATATGGGCATATGACTGCGTTGTGAATCATAGGGTGTGGTTGCATTCTCATACTCCTCATGTGAAAATCTAGAGTTTTCTTTAGATCCAAACTCCTTTGGATATTCTCTCTCCCTTCTCATCTTCTTGAGATCTCCTTTAATGCTTTGCATAGTTTGAAAGAGAAGATTTGAGAGATCCTTTTCCTCTCTTCCTCCAAATAATGGAGTCTCTTTTTTGTTTTTTTTGTACATCTCTTCTTATTCTTCTTATTTTCCTGATATCATAATGGTTGAGATCCATAGGCTGAGCCAAGATTATGCTCTGATACCACTGTAGTATCCCAAAACAGGGAAGCAACGATACATGAACATAAAACTGGAAGTAGTAGTGATAAATCAACACATAAAATGTAAGAATGTCATATAGCCATCATATTGATATCATAGAAGAAAATGTATACAATATCTTGATAAAATAATCACTCAAGTTTGGCAACACAAGCCTCAATATAACATGTACATGAAATATGAAGAACACTGCTACACAAATAATGCCCAAGGCTATGACATCATAGTTTTATTAAGTAGAACTGCTACTGGAAAGTTTCAATACATAGATATGCAAATATATGGCTCATACAATGCCAGGAGTAAAGATCTAGGCTCCCAAACACAATTCCAAGACAACCTGGAAATGATTTCCTGAAATATGCAAAAAGTGAAAAATTCCGGAATGTAGCCCTAGGACTGAATAACAGTTGCAACACTGAAACTGGATGAAGATGGATGTATATGATGCATATGATGAATATACCTCCTCCAATATATCCTTGAGATGAAATTTTGATCCAATTACTGAATATCTCACCCTCCAATCAAACACTGCAACCCCTCACTGCAAATGCTCACTGCAATAACGCAGTCCAAGAGGGACACTACATTGTAGGAGATAGGAAATATGTTGGTAAAGTGAAAAGATGTGAAATCTACTCCAGAATCTTCCTCAATGATCTCCCAAAGAGAGGAATTCTTCTTGCTCTAAAAAACTAGCTCCGGAAGTGGGTTTCTCAACCCTCCACTGCAACACCCTGCAACACAACACTACTCTCTGTAGAAATACCGTTGTAGCTAAAGACGGTAGCTTTGGCCTTAAGCATGAGTGTGGAAAAATGAAGTGCAAGCTCTCCCAAGATGCCTCTCAAAGAAAGAGATGGAATTTCCTAAATAGGAAACCCTTGTGCTAAACATCACAGCACAATCTCAACTAAACAACACAATCTCAACTAAAAATCTGAAGAATGCAGAATAGTCATGCATACCATAAAATCAATAATCCATAATATAGCCCAATATGGCTGCCTTTCCCTCCTTATAAAAAAATGTGAGCCTTCTTCCCTTGGGTCCCACTTATTAGGGGTTCCACCTTCATGGAATCTTCCTCCCATTCACACTGCACTGTCTCTATAGGTGATCCACTTCATCCATACAAGTGTTGCTGACTTGGTCAAACTTGACCTTGTCCACATGCATTTTCCCCTGTTCACACATGAGGGTGATAGATACAGATATTATTATGATCCCTTTTCACATCAAGAGGGATTTTATGCTTGTTTTAAGATATGTATGGGCCTCCTTCCCCATTTATTCATATAACTAGGTGCTAAAAACAAAATTAATATTCCCATTAGCTGCATGCTAATTTAGGAATATTACAGTATGGAGTCAACACAGGCAAGGTGTATGCATCAATTTTCCAGAGAAAATGCAAGGCAAGCTAAATGTATATATTGGTGTTTTATAATAGAGTGAAATTATGAGATGGTGAAAAGTGATTTCAGTAGTGATTTAAAAGAAATTAAGCATTCTTAAACCAGACACCAGAAGAAAACATTAAAATTGTAAAAAGTGGTCAGAATTAAGGTGCTCTAGACAGAAAATCTTAATATAAATTTCTTGTTTTACAATTAGAATCTAAATGATACATATGAAGAGATGATAGTGGAAAATATTAAACATGATAAAGGAAAAACATCACTAGGATAACACAACACATGAATCTTGCAAATTTGTATTTTTATTGATGCTTCAGCTCCAAAATTACAAATACTCCAATGAAAAACGCTTACAATCTAGGGTCCAACCCCTAATATTGAATAAAGTGCTATATTTAAAATTCTTCCTACTGATTTCCGTATCAAAAGAGGTAATCTGCTCAATTTTTACAAAATAATTGAATTTTGACAATTGTGACCAATGCATGGACATGTTGTAACAGTTTTTGACTAGTGGCTTAATTCTCCATAAAGCTGTTACTGAGAACTGTAATGGTTTGTTGTTCTGGAAATTCGATTTTGCTGTGTTTTACTGATACACTTGATCTACTGATGTGGATAATTAGCTGAGCTGGCTGTTTTGTCATCATGTTGAGTTGTCCTTATTCCTGGAAGTCACATAATTTCTCCCAATCTTTGGAATCAGAATCTTTATCATGATCAATCTTCTGTATATCTCATCAGTTTCTATATATTTCATAAATGTTGGCTTCACCTGAAATATGTGTTTGATTTCATGCTGTATGAAGATGTCATTACTGAGAACTTCATAGAAAGCCCACCCTGTCATTGTGTTCTTCATGTTAGCATGCTTAAATGCATCTTTTGAGATATCAGTGGGCTTCTTAACATAATCTAGCTTTTCCATAAGTTTGTCATTAATCACAAATAATGAAGGCAATCCTTTCAAGTTTATAGGTTCCATCCTTTTGAAGAACCTGCTTACTCCAATTTGAAGCTGATTATGTAATATTCCTAATTAGCCCAAGCTAATAGGAATATTCAAATTCATTTTATTTTTATCAATTATTGAATAAAATGTAAAGGAGAACAAATAAAAACTCCTAAACATGAGAATAAATCAATGCCCAATGTGAACAGAGTCAAATCAGGGCTTGCTCAATAAAATTCACTTTTATGTGAAACAGGTTCAGGCTGTTTGAATGGGTCAATAGGACCAAATCATAATGCAGTCTAGATATAATGAACCTCCTAGATGATCAACGCAGTTCCATGAGGAGGTCCTCCATGTGAAAAGGGACAAATGAATGAAGGTGGTTTAGGGTTTTGCAAACCATAATCTTATAAAATAAAGGGAAAGACTCAAGGAGAGGGTTGTTGATGATATTTCAATTTTGAGATTGCTTGAGCAACTCAAACTCTCTTGGCTGTTTAGCTAGAGAGAGAGGGATTTCTTGTTTAGGAATTCCTCTTCCTTCCTTGAGGGTCTCTTGAAGGAGATTATGCTGCATTGATCCACTATCTAGAATTTTGGCCAAGCTTCACCTCCCTTGATAGTGTAAATCTTGATTAGGGCTTCACTATTTAGAGAGCTGCAGCAAGTGGATTCAGATCTATTCAGATCTGAAGAGTTCTATTGCATCCTTTTAGTGGGGAAGTCATCCAAACCATTGGCAGGAGTGCAATAGATGCTTAGAGCTTCATATTTCCATCTTGGCATCAGGCCAAAGTGTATATTATTATAGACAGCGTAGTTTCTCTCCCTGATCTAAATAATTTCTGAAGAGCAGAGTTGCAGGTGTTTTGGAGTTCTCCTCGAGGAGAGATCTCTAGTGGAAAGGATCCCTCCTTTCACTATGGTGATCCATGGATTGGCCAACCAATCCATGTACCCTTCATATATGATTTATTTTATGATGTATTTTATGCATAATTTCTGAATACTGCTGCATAACTATGACTTAGATCTCAGATCTACTCACTGTCGTCCATCATTTGCTGAGATCCCCAAGGGAAGTGTAAATAAGAGCCTCTTTGGCTTCTAGATCTGTTGTAAATATCTGTTTTCATGCATATATTTGTTGTAGATCTGATTTATAATTAAATGAAGCTTCATCCCCTGAAAATTACGCTGAAGAGTTCCCTGGTTAATCTCATGTGTTGTTGCACCTCAAACTGAAGGTTTATTCATGGAAATCTCCTGTATTTTTCATATATTTTGCATAATCCATGAACCTAAGCTGATTTACTGATTTTAAGATCATATTACACATTTCATCTTTAGAAATCCACTCTGCATAAGCTTCAGAAAATTCTGCATAATCTAAGTCTTGGGAAATCAGGGTTTTCTGGCCTAGTTAGGAAAGGAGGAGTTGTTTAACTTAGCAAAAATTATTATTTTTTTTCTAAAATTCAACATGGGAGTCCCTCATAACCCTAGCTATCATATCCAACCACTTTCCCATCTTATTTTTACGTATTTATCTGAATACACACGTTTTAGGTCCTAAATCCTCACTTTTCCCCACCTTTTTCCTTGTAAAACGCTGTATAAATTTTCTACTACATATTTTAATAAAAGTTAAGTGTTTTGAAACCTGTATTAGACATATTTATGTAGCTCCACATTTTTAGTAACTCAGATTATTACCAATCTGTAGTTGTTCCTGAAAAAGGAATATTACAATGGTATTAGAGCATGATCTTTGGCTCGGCCTGTGGCTTCAAGAAAAAGTGATAAATCCCTGAAGGAGGACTATTTAAAACTCTATAGATAGAGTCTTCAGATGGCCAGGTAGCCTCTGGATCTCATCTTTTTTTCAAAGGTGACATATCCAGTAAATGCCCCTGCAGTCAATCTCTGGAATAGAATTTTGATATTCCTGAAAAGGGGACATTCTAGCCTATGAGATCAAGCTATCAGCAAGTGAGAAGAGAAGAAAATAGATAATAATGATGGAGAGGATGAGGTTTCTCTCATCAGTTTTCCAATCCATGGAGAACCTCCCCAAGGAGGATGAGCAAATAGAAGAGGAAGTACCCTACACTTCCTATTCTAATAAAGAAGACATAAGAAGAAGCAGGAGAAAGAAGGAATATAGGCTCACAAAGCTTCTTCCTAAATATATTTAGAGCATTCATGAAGATCTTAAGCAAGCAAGAAGGGAGATGTCTAAAGAATATCCAAAGGGGTTTGAATCTCAATCAAACTCTAGATCTTCACACAGTGGAGGTGAGCATGCAGCTACACACTGTGATATACAGCGCAGTCATGAGCTCAGATCTACCATGAGACAATTAGAACAAGAAAAAGAAGTGACCAAGAGGGAAACTCTTAGTGATTTCTTGAAAGAAGAAGAGTCTCAAGCCCTGAAACTCAGAAAATAGTTCTATTTTTCAGAGCATTGTAAAGCCAAGGTGAGAAGAAGAAAGGAAAGTGATAGATCCATTATATCTGCCTTTGAAGGGGTACCTACATGTTCAGCCAAAGAATGGGTGAGAGAGCTAGACACCTTCCTATAGCTACACCAAATTCCTGAAGAAGAAGCCATCAGAATTGCAGCCCTACATTTGGGAGGTAAGGCCTATGCTTGGTTAAAATTTGAGGTTATTTGGGTAAAAAATGTAGATACGTCAACATACATGAGTTTCACTAATGCATTAGGGAAAAGGTTTGATAAGGAAGCCCATGAAGCACATATGGTGGAGTCAAATCAAAGGACTCAAATGAAGGCCCTGCATAAAAATGCAGGTCCAATTCAGAGGTCCATGGGAGAGGCTGAATTTCTGCATCATGCCTTGATAGAGGCAATATTACCCTTCCACACCTTTGCACAAGAGAACAGAAATCTCTCTTCTTCAAAGGTGGATCATTTTATTGGGAGGTTGCCCAATTTTGTTGCATAGATAAAGGGCAACAACGCTATTGGATCTAGATCTGATCTAGCACCCTAAGCATAGGAGAAGGGAGCTATTGCTCCAAGTAGAGGGATTCTTGTGGCATGGCAAGTAAATCCCCGGGATCTCATATGTGTAGATCAAGGCACAACTCAAGACTCATCCGTGCCATTGTTGAGGAGGTGTGAAACATTGGAGGCACAAGGAGGAGATAGGAAGGAGAGCCAATCTCATTCCTACCCATTGCAGAAGGTTGATGCACCTAGGAAGGTGATTGGATTGCGTAGTGGAAGCATGGAGGGTTTTCTCCATTCATGTATTCAGTCACCACTTGATGATGTCTCATTTCTTGGATACATTGCACCAAGGAGGCCACTTGATCAACAAGAGAAGGTGAATGCTTCACATGTTGAGGCATTGCCCATTGATTTAAGAGGAGTGGAGACCTTGGAAGGTATTGATGCAGCGCTGAGAGTCTTGGGTAGGCTCAAGGAGGAGAGAAGCAGTCTCTCAACATCATCCACACCCACTCTCATTTCAGTTTCTGCACCGTGGTAGAAGCAGGGGAAGGATAGTAGCCTTTCCACATTTACATTTGGCATGGGAGTTGTGCATGCACATAACTCTTTGGAAGAGTTAATGCAGTCTCCTCTCTTCTCTTTGAGGAAGGAAGGAGGCTCATCTATGAGCTGCTCCCCTTGCATGAGCAAAAGCTATGGTAAGGACATTGTTTGTTTACTAGCTGATTTACATATTGACTCCTTAACCATATATGTGCAGAATGTTTCTCCAAGGAGGAGCATTCTTACCTTGAGGCTACATGGTCTACTTGAAGCCATGAGCAATGTTGATAACCACTCCCTAGGAGGACTTGGGGAGGAATTTTTCTTTGGAGGACATACTCACATTGCCTCATCCATCATTCATTTTCTCCAAGCTTATGAAGAGATTGGGGCAGCAAGAAAGTTGTTGGAAGACCACACCTTTCATCAATCTCTATTGCAATTAAGATCCAAACTGTGTTGGTTGCATATGAGGGATCATTGCCCTTCACAATTGCTACACATGGCAGCCAACATGATTTTTATTCTTGCTCCTTATGTTGCTGATATTTCTATCTTTATGAGGAGCATAGCTGGAAGAGAGGCACATTGGTTGAATTTGTCCTTTGGGGGAGGAAATCCCCATGTTTTATGCAGTGCATGCTCTAAGGGAGCATGAGAAATGATATGGCTACCATGCTCACACATTTGTTTCTTCATGAGGTGAGCCATATGACTGGGGATATTCCTCTCACTGATGTTGGAGAGGAGTTTTTCTATGAACTACCAAGCTAGGAGGTAGTTCACTCCATTTGGATGATAGCATGGGTGTGGGAGCCACTCACTGGGAGAAATTTACCCCATGCTCTTCATCACTCCTACCTTGAGGAGGCCATTGAGCAACAAGAAGATCACCACTTGTACCTTCCATTTACTCATGATGTACACTTGATATCTTACACTGGAGAGGATCATTGGAGGGTAGATTTATTGCTTATCATTTTCAGCCATGGTGGGATCCATTGAAGAGGCCACAAGAAAGGGAAAGGAGAAGTTTGGTTCTTCCTTGCAGTTTCTTGAGGACAAGCAACATTTTGAAGGGGGAGGACTGTAATATTCCTAATTAGCCTAAGCTAATAGGAATATTAAACTTCATTTTATTCTTATCAATTGTTGAATAAAATGTAAAGGAGGACAAATAAAAACTCCTAAACATGAGAATAAATCAATGCCCAATGTGAACAGAGTCAAATCAGGGCTTGCTCAATAAAATCCACTTGTATGTGAAATAGGTTCAGGCTGTCTGAATGAGTCAACATGACCAAATCATAACGCAGTCCAGATACAATGAACCTCCTAGATGATTAGCGCAGTTCCATGAGGAGGTCCTCCATGTGAAAATGGACAAGTGAATGAAGGTGGTTTAGGGTTTTACAAACCCTAATCTTGTAAAATAAAGGGAAAGACTCAAGGAGAGGGTTGTTGATGATATTTCTATTTTGAGATTGCTTGAGCAACTCAAACTCTCTTGGCTGTTTAGCTAGAGAGAGAGGGATTTCCTGTTTAGGAATTCCTCTTCCTTCCTTGAGGGTCTCTTGGAGGAGATTATGCTGCATTGATCCACTATCTGGAATTTTGGCCAAGATTCACCTCCCTTGATAGTGTAAATCCTGATTAGGGCTTCACTTTTTAGAGAGCTACAGCAAGTGGATTCAGATCTATTCAGATCTGAAGAGTTCTATTGCATCTTTTTAGTTGGGAAGTCATCCAAACCATTGGCAGGAGTGCAATAGCTACTTAGAGCTTCATATTTCCATTTTGGCATCAGGCCAAAGTGTATATTATCATAGATAGCGTATTTTCTCTCCCTGATCTGCGTAATTTCTGAAGAGCAGAGTTGCAGGTGTTTTGGAGTTCTCCTCGAGGAGAGATCTCTAGTGGAAAGGATCCCTCCTTTCACTATGGTGATCCATGGATTTGCCAACCAATACATGTACCCTTCAGATCTGATTTATTTTCTGATTTATTTACTGCAGAATTTCTGAATACTGCTACATAACTGTGACTTAGATCTCATATCTACTCACTGTTGTCCATCATTTGCTGAGATCCCCAAGGGGAGTGTAAATAAGAGCCTCTTTGGCTTCCAGATATGTTTTAGATATATATTTTCATGCATAGATATTTTTTAGATATGATTTATAATGAAATTAAGCTTCAACCCCTGAAAATTACGTTGAAGAGTTCCCTGGTTAATCTCATGTGTTGCTGCACCTCAAACTGAGGGTTTATTCATGGAAATCTCCTGTATTTTTCATATATTTTGCATAAGCCATGAACCTAAGTTGATTTACTGATTTTTAGATCATATTACACATTTCATCTTCATAAATCCATGTTGCATAAGCTTCATAAAATTCTGCATAATCTAAGTCTTGGGAAATCAGGGTTTTCTAGCCTAGTTAGGAGAGGAGTTGTTTAACTTAGAAAAACTTATTTTTTTTTTTCTGAAATTCGACATGGGAGTCCCTCATAACGCTATATATCATATCCAACCACCTTCCCATCTTATTTTTACGAATTTCTCTAAATACACATGTTTTAGGGCCTAAATCCTTACTTTTCCCCACCTTTTGCCTTGTAAAATGCTGTATAACTTTGCTGCTGCATATTTTACTGAAGGTTAAGTGTTTTGAAACCTGTATCAGACATATTTATATAGCTCCACATTGGTAATAACTCATATTATTCCCAATCTGTAGCTGTTCCTGAAAAAGGAATATTACAGATTACACTTCTCTTCAACCTATGGAACTAAATTATTCTTGTTCAACACTTTTTTTAAATTAAATTATATTTGTTGTCATGTATTCTACTCCCAGGGGTTCCAACTTGTAACTTCTTTTAGAATTGAAAATTTAATAATATTATTGTCAGTTGTAGGCTTATCCCCTAATTCCTCATTTTATTTTTCTATTGCAACACTTACCAGATGAATCAAATCCATCTACTCAAATATTATCTGGATTGATGGCCATATCTCATTTATGGAGTCAATTATATTCTGCCAGATAATTTCTTTCACTCTTCCTACCATGTTCCCAATTGAATACTCCTGGAGAGACTTCTGCAAACAATCTGTCAACTTTTTTCTGATCTGCAACTCTGTAGAATGTGCTAAATCTTTCCTTTTATCTGATCTTGCAGGTCACTGAGTTGATCTTGCAAGATTTTAATTTCTACAATCTATAAGGACATGTTTTCCATAGCCTTAGCTAACTTTTCAGTACCTTTTCCTGGTGTACCTGTAGTTGTATAAGTTTCTGAATGAATAATAGTAACAGAGACTGCTTGTAGTGGAATCATGGCCTTGGCTGATTCTTTTGGTGCTTCCTTCACTGCATCTCTCACTGATTTTTGTCTCTATTTTACCATTTTCTCCATCTCATTCTCCATTTTCTTGATCTTCTTAGCTTGTTCAATGGTTGGTTGCATCATTTCTGCCTTTTGTGTCTCATTTGCCTCTATCTCCTTTCTTAGAAGACCTTTTGTTGTTGGCAGCTTGAGCTGCCTCCTCAAAGCAACTATATATGCATTCTTCTTCTTTACAAGTGCTTTTGCCACTACTAGGTTTGATAGATTGTACCCAATTGTTTCACTAAATCCTCCAGGGTTTTAATCGTTGTGTATTTGGCCATGGAGGGAATATTTTCCATCTTCAGATGTGATTGTTTGTTGGACAATGTAACCTGCAACTTTGTGTAATGTTCCCACTTAGCCTTAGCTAAGAGGAACATTCAATTTTGTTTTAATTTATGTTTCATGAATAAATGAATAAAGGAGGACATGTAAAACTCCTAAAAAGTCTGAATAAATCAATGCCCATGTGAACAAAGACAAATCAGGTGTTGGGAAAAATATTGAGAGGGGGGGGGTGAATCAGTATTTACAACATATTCAAAACTTTTTACTTTTGCACTCTCTAAAACCCATACGCTACTTTCCTTTAGTAAACTCGCATATATACGCGGATAGCCTTCATGCAACTCGCGTATTATCAGAGATCTAAATATGCAGATGTTTATAAGCTTAGTTCTTTGCACTATTCAATCATCTGATGTTAAGTTAACAACAAACATGTAGTAACAACAAATAATAAATCATCACACAAAGCATCACACATGAACACCAAAGATTTTGTGGGTGGAAACCTGCCGGGAGAAACCACCGGGCCGCAGCTTTTTGCTCACTCCCTTCAATATTTTATTATAGAGAAAACATCTTACAACATATGTGCCGGTGTAGACTCCTACCAGATGTGCACCCACCGCACATATCACCCTCCGGGAAGGAGCTCCAACTCCCCGATCCGTTTATCACTTTCCGGAAGGGAGCTCCAGCTCCCTCGACTCGCTTACGCCCTTCCCGGGAAGGGAGCTACGACCCTCTGATCTTGTTTACCAGCCTCACCTGGAAGGGAGCTACAACCCCCTGACTGAAGGCTACAACCCTCGGCACCTCTATGGACCACGTTTCATCAATTTTCACACTCGATCCAAAGCTTCCTTTAGGACACCACTTGCAGGCCACGTTTCATCATATTTTCAGACTGGACCCACTCCATACTTTTAAGCACAGTCAACCATGAAACAACATACATATAACTCAATCGACGTATATTAGTAAACTAGCGTAATCGTATCGGACATTTCTTATCACAAACTTCAAGAACTCCTAGTTTTCATACGCGTTTCTTTCCGATGTCACAGATATACGCGCTTTCCGTCCACACAAACTAAATGTAAAAACCAGACATATTACGAGCTCATGTCACTGCGCATACGCGCTTTTTCTTCAGAGAAGCCGCGTATATACGCGCTTCCTCTACGGCTAACTAGCGTATGGATCTTCAACCATTACAGAGCTGCATACTTCTTCAGATCAGATATTCAGTTCATATTCAACCCTTTACTTCAGACAGATGTTCGCCTCATCACAGATCTAATCACTCCATAAACAGATCTAGTAGATACAAATACATTTCAGATCTAGATCCCCTTCTTCATCATTTTCTTCATTAGTGCATCATAGATTCAGATCTATCATCAAGCCTTTACCCTTTCCATACAGATATACTTCACAGAGAAGTATTCATTCAAGCTCAGACATCTTGCACCCACACTCATGATTTGCACAATGAATTTCTTCTCTTTATATAGGTTTTCCCTTTTTCAATACCATGAGCCCCTTTTTCAATACCATGAGCCAAAACAATACCATGAGCCCATTTTTCAATACCATGAGCCAAAACAATACCATGAGCCCATTTTTCAATACCATGAGCCCAAAACTACATTACTTCCGATGGTATTCCTAGAAGGGTTCATTTAGGCGAATCATTACCCAATACAATGGGTCAATACCATGGTGGTTACCCCTGGTTTTGCACTTTTTGAGCGCTTTTTCCCATACGCGACTTGGAAAGTTCTTTTCCGCGTGCATACGCAACTTCTCCTAGACATATCCACGTATGCCTTGAGACATACTCTTTTTATCATAGATCTAGCACAAACTGAATTTCTTTCTTCATTCCCTTCAATACTCACTGTAGATACATCAGATTTACTTCATCAAGAACATATTCTATCAAGCGCAACTTCATCAAGTAAGTTGCCACCATCTTCATCAAGTGGGTTGCCATTCAAGGACAACACTTAGCATCACATTGCTAACAAACATCATATCACATTAGATTTCCATCATTTACCAAAGTCCATCGTCAAGAATAACTTCATCGTGTGGTGCCATCAAGGACAACATATCTCAACAGTCGCATGTCTTCATCTCCATTCAGTGGGTTGCCATCAAGGACAACACTCTGCATCATATTTCCAACAATCTCCCCTTTGGACTTGATGGCAACCACGATGGTGTTTGGTTACCACAACAGATAGGTACATTAAGAATACAATGACACCATGTCACTCTCTCCATTTGTGACACCATTCTTTCTCTTCATTCAAACACCATGTCACTCTCCCCC
Source organism: Pinus albicaulis (assembly GCA_034641835.2). NCBI lineage: Eukaryota > Viridiplantae > Streptophyta > Pinopsida > Pinales > Pinaceae > Pinus > Pinus albicaulis. The sequence continues at coordinate 64,229,518 of CM076583.1, read as the reverse complement.
TTTGACATCAAGGGCAAAGGGCGAATCAAAACCAACATACTCTCCCCCTTTTATCCTCATGTGGAAGAAGCGTTCTGCAGATCTGATATATACTGAAGTGACCAAGCTCCCCCTGAGTTCATGCTGAATCTTCAAACATATTTTTCAATGAAGTATATGACTATGAACCAAAGACTGCTTCTTACATCAAATATCCAACCAAGTGGATTTACATATGAGACTCAAATACCCAACCAAGTGGGTTTACACATTTCAATTCAACTACCCAACCAAGTGGGTTTACAAAATTTGACTCAGCTACCCAACCAAGTGGGTTTACAAATTTTTCAGGTCCTTACAAGACTGAATATTACAATTTTACATTATGGGTCTCAACAAGACCTTTTCATCAAATTACAAATATGTTCTACATCTCAACACCGTAAAAGTCCTCAAGAAAGAGAAATGAAGTATTTCTGTAACCGACATAATGCCAACAATGCATTATACTCAACAAAGCTAATGCTCCCCCTGAATCTGTGCAACCAAGCAACCTTTCCAAATGACTAAGGCTCCCCCTTAGTTTGTGCATCCTGAACACTTTCACCAACAAATCATCAAGGCATATTTATCAAAACATTAGAAATAGAATTATGAGAACTGGAACACCACCAGAGATACCAAATAGTATCAGAGATACCAAACAACACTGCAGCTATGCTGAAGAAAGCTGATCACAAACAAAAATTGCCAGCAATCAACCATACGCGTCTTTATGTGTTTCAACTCGCGTATATACGCGACTGTATTTCAAGAAACCCGCGTATCCAATTCAATCTTCTGCATTTAAGTCGATTTGTTCTTCTGACAGACAGAGACAACTCCAGCTTCAGCTTGTGAAATTAAAATGCTTCCCTGGAACATGTGAGGGCAGACAGATAGGACAATGTAGTTGCGTTCTCTGCCGCCATCCAACGGTTTAGAGGCATAAGCACATTAGAGGCCAAGCCTTATAAAGATCAATACACCTTTTCCAAGAGGGGTTATCATACCGGGTAACAACATTTATCAAAGAACCAGGGCTCAAAATATCATCATAATAAACCATGTACCAAATCATCATCATTTGAGCATGAGTATCACAAAAACCAAAGAATAAGCAGTCATATTGCCAACAATGCAATCATTAGTATTCAACCTGCTGCTCCCCCTGAACCAGTGCTCCTTCTTAACTTGTGCAACCTGAATACGTTCATCAGCAAGTCATTAGCAACAATCTCTACATGAACTGCCCTTATCTCCGAATTATAAGACTTTCATCTCAACAATGAATAATCTTCATCAAAAAGCAAACAGGACTCATCCACTATCTTCAACATAAGTAACCATGTATCATATCATCATTATTTAGAACTGAGAAACTAAGCTGATATTGAGTCAATAATACAGTTATTAACAGTCAGACTGATGCTCCCCCTGAACCTCTGCTCCAGATCTTCAGCTATCATATAAATTCTCTTATCATCAATGCATACGCGACTGTGTTTGCTGGAACTTGCGTGTATAGGCGACTTTTGTTAATAGAACCCACGTATGGAAAGTGAAGCATAGAATTTTTTTCACATTTCTTCATCTCCCCCTGAACTTGTACTTCCTATACCTGTCTTCTTCATATCAGATGCTCTGTCAGAAATACATATAACCAGAATAATCAAATCAATCATGAGAGACATCATACATTGCTCCCCCTGTGACGATACATTACTAAATCTCATAATGTATCCCACATCATTCCCGCAGTCAATCAGAGAAGTAAGCTTCAGAAGCGGATGACTGCAGTAGGGTCAAAATTCCCTACGTTTCTGATCGGTCCTCCATCTTTTTCCAGATTTGTTTGAACTTTCTATTTGTGTGTTGGAAGTTATCCAATTTCTCATATCTGTTCAACCTGCATTCCTTTTCTACATGTCCATACTTGTTACAAGAATAACATCTCATGTGTCCAGAGAAATAAGCATAAGAATCATAATAAGTATTTCTAATCTTCCTCCTTTTACAATCAGCTGCTTTATGTCCATACTTGTTACATGAAAAACAATATCCCTTGAAGAAACCAGAGTACCTTTCTATGTAGGAACTGTTTGATTGAGGCTGAAATGATCTGCTCCTACAATTTGCTGCAATATGCCCATAATTATGACATTTAAAGCATTCAACTTTATTGACTGATTTCCTTTGAGATTTCATCATTGTTGGTTGACCTTTTGTTTCTTTCAACACTTCAGGTTTTGTATTGACATCCTCTGAATTTTTAGCACTTCCTTGTGAGCTAGATTCTCCTTTAATAGTTTCATGGAAACCAAGACCAAGTTTGATAGCAGGAGACCTTTGATTACTCAGAATATTGTCCAAAATGTTAGCACTATCTTGAAACCTCAAAAGTTTAACCTTTTCTTCTAATTTACCTTTGAGAATGTTTACCTCAACCTCCAAGGCTTGACATTGCTTCGTCAAGCTTTCTTCTTTCCTTCTTCCATCTTCTACTTGATCCTTCAGATTTAGAATCTCTTCTTTCAACCAATTTTCGTTTTCTTCACATGTTTGTTGCAGCTCTTCATTCTTCTTATTTGACTTTTCCAGATCTTCTTTGAGAGAGATGATTTCTGCTTCAAGGCCTTCCTTTTCAAATGACAGAGGTTCTTCATTCTTCTTATTTGATGTTTCAAGATCTGTTTGTAGAAAGATAATTGCAGCTTCAAGTCCTTGATTCTTCTTGCTTGATTTTTCGAGATCTGCATTTAGATTGTTGATTTCTGCTTCTAGTTCTTTAATTCGGTTGGATGCATAAGTATGAAACCTTTGATACTTGTCCACCTGTCCATTCAGCATTTCTATTTGATATTTCATTTGAGAGATCATCTCTTTGTAGATAGAATCTTTCTTATCAATTTCCTTTTGTTGTTCTTCAACTTTGATCTTGATAGCTTGTTCTAGATCCACAACTTTACTTTCACTTTCTACACCATTGCTTGCACAAAGAATATTACAAGGGCCCAAATCACTATCAGATTCATCTTCTTCAATTTTCTGAGATATCTCCTTGCTTCGAGTAGCCTTCTTCTTTTTCCTCTTTTCCATGAGCACTTGTAGAGCTTCGTCAGAATCTATTTCATCTTCTTCAATTTTTGCTATACATGATTTCTGAGGTATCTCCTTTCCTCGAGTAACCTTCTTCTTTTGCTTCTTTGCCATGAGCACTTGTAGAGCTTGGTCATAATCTTCTTCATCTTCATTGGACACTTCATCATCATCTTCATTTGCATAATAACTCTTCCTCTTTTCAAATTGTTTTCCTTTACCATGTTTTTCTTTATAAGGACATTTACCAGCATAGTGACCAACTTTTCCACACTCAAAACATTTTAAGGGAAGCTTACCTTTGAATCTTCCAGTTCCTAGTTGGAGTTTTCTCACGAAATTCGCTTCTTCTTCATCAGATATATAGTTGGATTCTTTGACAACTTCCTTTTCTTTTCCTCTTGCAGATACCTTAAAGGCAGCTTCTCTGATTTGAGAAGGACCTCCTTGTCTCATTTCAAAAGCAGTCAGAATACCATGTAATTGAACAATAGTAAGAGTTTGCAGATCTTGCCTTTCTTCAATAGCTGAAACTTTAGAGTCAAATTTTGAAATCAAGGATCTTAAGACTTTTTCCACCAGAGTAGTATCGGTTATGGTTTCACCCAAATTTCTCATCCGATTTACAATATCATCTAGACGAAGAAAGAAACTGGCAACACTTTCATCACTATGCATCTTCAAAATTTCATATTCAATTCTAAGAGTTTGGAGTTTTGCACTTTTTACCTTTGTGTCTCCTTCATAGCTTAGAATGATTTTGTCCCATATTTCTTTTGCTGAATGTAGCTGCATTACTTTAGCAAATTCTGATTCAGACATGCTTCCCAATAAGACATTCACTGCTTTGGCATTGGTTTCATACTTCTTCCTTTCCGCTGCATCGGTAGGAATACTTGCCGGGTATTGATAACCTTCTTCCACGATTGCCCATACATCTGCACCAAGACTTTGCAGATAAGCTTTTGTACGTACCTTCCAGAATATCAGATTGCTTCCATTGAATAGAGGTGGCTTGATAGACATTACTCCTTCTTGACTTCCCATTGCGACGGATCTCCTTCAAGCGATCAAGCTTCTGCAGAAGAACCCCCTCTGATACCAATTGTTGGGAAAAATACTGAGAGGGGGGGGTGAATCAGTATTTACAGCATATTCAAAACTTTTTACTTTTTCACTCTCTAAAACCCATACACTACTTTCCTTTAGTAAACTCGCGTATATACGCGGATATCCTTCATGCAACTCGCGTATTAGCAGAGATCTAAATATGCAGATATTTATTAACTTAGTTCTTTGCACTATTCAATCATCTGATGTTAAGTTACCAGTAAACATGTGTAGTAACAACAGAATAAACCATCACACAAAGCATCACACATGAACACCAGGATTTTTAGGTGGAAACCCAAGTCGGGAGAAAACCACCGCTGCAGTTGCTCAGCCTTTCAATATTTTATTATAGAGAAAACATCTTACAACATATGTGCTGGCGCAGACTTGACCAGCACGCAGGCACCCACCTGCGCTCGTTTACCAGCCTCTCCTGGAAGGGAGCTCCAACCCCCTGACTCGTTTACCAGCCTCTCCTGGAAGGGAGCTACGACCCCCTGCTCTCATTTACCAGCCTCACCTGGAAGGGAGCTACGACCCCCTGATCTCGTTTACCAGCCTCTCCTGGAAGGGAGCTACAACCCCCTGACTGAAGGCTACAACCCTCAGCACCTCTATGGACCACATTTCATCAATTTTCACACTGGATCCAAAGCTTCCTTTAGGACACCACTTGCAGGCCACGTTTCATCATATTTTCAGACTGGACCCACTCCATACATTTAAGCACAGTCAACCATGAAACAGATACATATAACTCACTGACATATATTAGTAAACTAGCAGAACAGATCAGACATTTCTTACCACAGACTTCAGCAAACCCTAGTTTTCATACGCGCTTTCCTTTCTCTGATGTCGCGTATATACGCGCTTCCGTCCACAAAAACCAGCGTATACCTCTGTACATATTACAGAGCTCATTTCATTGCGCATACGCACTTTCTCTTCAGCAAAGCCGCGTATATACGCGCTTCCTCTACGGCGAAGTAGCGTATGTATCTTCAACCATTACAGAGCTACATAATTCTTCAGATCAGATATTCAGTTCAGATTCAACGCTTTACTTCAGACAGATGTTTGCCTCATCACAGATCTAATCACTCCATAAACAGATCTAGTAGATACAAATACGTTTCAGATCTAGATCCCCTTCTTCATCATTTTCTTCATTGGTGCATCATAGATTCAGATCTATCATCAAGCCTTTACCCTTTCCGTACAGATATACTTCACAGAGAAGTATTCATTCAAGCTTAGACATCTTGATCCCACACTCATGATTTGCACAAATGAATTTCTTCTCTTTATATAGGTTTTCCCTTTTTCAATACCATGAGCCCATTTTTCAATACCATGAGCCAAAACAATACCATGAGCCAAAACAATACCATGAGCCAAAACAATATTACATCCGATGGTATTCCTGGACGGGGTTATTTAGACGAATCATTACCCAATACAATGGGTCAATACCATGGTGGTTACCCTTGGTTTTGCACTTTATGAGCGCTTTTGCCCATACGCGACTTGGCACGTTGTTTCCCGCGTGCATACGCGACTTCTCCTAGGAAAATCCGCGTATTCCTTGAGACATACTCTTTTTATCATAGATCTAGCACATACTGAATTTATTTCTTCATTCCCTTCTGTACTCACTGTAGATACATCAAATTTACTTCATCAAGAACATATTCTATCAAGCACAACTTCATCAAGTAAGTTGCCATCATCTTCATCAGGTGGGTTTCCATTCAAGAACAACTCTCTACATCATATTGTCAACAAACATCATATCACATCAGATTTACATCATTTACCAAGTCCATCAAGTCAAGAATAACTTCATCAGGTGTATTGCCATCAAGGACAACACATGCCAACAATCTCATGTCTTCATCTTCATTCAGTGGGTTGCCATCAAGGACAACACTCTGCATCATATTGCCAACATCAGGGCTATGTAAATAACTACTTGCAGGTGTGAAAGAGGTTTGAGCTTAAGACTGGGCCAACCTTGACCAAATCAATAGCGCTGTCTAGGTCCATTGCATCTCCAAAAGGGACATCGCAATTCTAGAAGGGAGCCTCTAATGTGAAAAGGGATAACTCATCAAAGTGGTTTAGGGTTTGTAAGAGCTTTCTCATCTTATAAAAGGAAAAGGAGGGCAGCAAGAGAATTTTGTTGATAGATCATATTTCTAAGTATTTTTCTACTTAGAAAAATACCATTCTCTGCTGTTGAGTGGAGGATTGTATCTAGAATTCCTATGCAGTAGTTTAATCTCTTCCTTTGATGATTCAAGGAGGAAATTTTGCTGAAATGAACCACTATCAGGCTTGAGGCCAAGCTCCTACTTACATTGGCAGTGCTGATCCATTGAGGGTTTTGCTGTCTCTGCAAGCTGCAGCAAGTGGTGATCTAGATCTGCAGATATCTAGTGTTTTTTGAGAGCTTCTCTCCATGGAGTGGGTCCTTTGACCTCCTAGAAGAGTGTATCATTTCTTATACTTTAGATATAAAATTATTCAGTAGTTATCTGTGTCTCTTGAGCTATAGCACTGTCCCATTGGGAAAAATGCGTTATTTATTATGAGGGTTTGCAGGTTGTTTTGCTCATAGTTTAGATCAGAGATCTCTTGTGTTGGGATTTGCCTTCCACTTGGTGATCCATAGATTTGATTGTTGATCTATGTTCTGTTTAGATCTGATCCATTGTAATGAAATGATATATTTAGAAATTTACTACAGCAGTTTCCAGATCTGCAACTTGTTTCTCAGATCTACTCTTATTCATGCATGCTTTTGACAAAATTCCAAGTGGATCTTCTAGAGAAAACTACAGAGTTTCCAGATCTGATATAGATCTGATATTTTGTCCATAGATCTACCCTAGATCTAATTTGTAACTTACATTTTCTAAACCTCCTGAAAAATAACGCTGTTGAAGCATTTCTGCAGATTTACATGTGCTCCTGCTCTCTTTTATGAAGATTTACTGTTGTATTGGTTCATGATTTCTACTGTATAATGAAAGGGATTTTTCATAATGATTATTTTCTGCTGTAATACTGAGATATCAGTTCTCTTTCATATCTCCACTAAACATTAGCTAAATTGCACAATTCCTGAAGCAGTGCTTGCATTTGACTGCAGCCTTCCCCTTTGGGTGCTTTTTAGCTAGTCTAATTTTTGGGAGATCTATTTAATGTGCCTAAACTGATTTTTTTCTGATGAAATTCCATATATAAGTCACATAAAACATAAATGAGGGGAATCAAGTCCTGATCTGTGTTAATTTTGTACATTTTTACTTACACAGTGTTTTCCTTGAACACCTTGTTGAAATTCCTAAAAAGGGGTTATTCCAAGTTCTATAGA